>JAJJMB010003267.1:2878235-2968487 GCA_023531105.1 Papaver atlanticum | reverse complement strand
TTGTAACAGTTCAACACCCATTGTAACAGTCTGTTTGTAACGCCTTCGCACCGTTGCAAACTGTCTGTTTTATTAGTTTTCCCTTGTTTTTCACACTTTTGAGCTATGAACACCTATTTTAAGCACGTGAATAATATGAGAAGCTAAACCCCAACACTGAGATGACGGAGGAAGCCATTCTCTACGCGTTTGGTAAATCTATTTAATTCCTTTATGACTTTTGCACTATTTTAAATTGATTCATGATTTTTCTTAATTGATTGTGATTTTGTTTGATGACGTATGCTTGGTCTTAGTATTTTTGATACATCATGCTTGTGATTTACAGTCAATCTTTTATAAAATCTACCTTGGCAAAGAATAAAGAGTCAATATTAATCTACTTTGGCAAAGAATAAAGATTCAATATTTATTATTTTGTGAGCTATAATTGTCTGGAATTGATAGATGAACCACATGAATATGAGAATTGGTAGAATCCTGAATCCCAATACCTCTCGATACTGTGACAATCTTTTGTAAATATTGTCTTTATTTTTTAGTGTTTTCTTAAATCAAATCTTTACAAGCCCGAGTTGAACGTACTTCTACTACCACTTTCTACAACTTGTTAAAATCACATCAACTGGCCTGGTATTTCTATATATTAGCCATCTCACAGCCCGATCTAATGGAACAAAGATATGTGTTCGTCTGCCAAATATGTGAGCTGCACAAGGGTTAAAAGAGGGAGACGTGTCTTATTGTCCAAACATGTGAGCTGCACATAAGCCAGCTCACAGCAGCTTCATTTCTTATCGCAAGGAGATGGATCCAAGCAGCCGCCGTTCACGTTTTCTCCAGCTTCGGTTCACATCTGCTAGTGGGGAATAGTCTTGGAAAGTTGTGTGTGTGATGGGTTCTCACCCAATCTTGTCGTGATTTAATACCTCCAGCCGATGGGTTCATTTAATGGCAGCAGCTCGCCAGAGTGTTCTCTCGTTTCTACAATAGTAATTGAGGGTTTTGGGATCGATTGAAATTCAAGAATGGCTGAATGGTCTCGATGATGGAATAGTTGCAGGGGAAGATAGCAGCGTCCTACAATAGCAGCAACACGTTGGGTTCCTACATGGAGTTAGTTGAAGCCTAAATCAGCAGCAAAGAAGAACTCTAGATGGTCAGGATTTTGTGATGGATGGATGGAGTTCAGATCCTGTGGCTGAAGTTGGATTGAGAAGGAACTGGTAATGTTAAATGCAGTCAGATGAAGACGTCATTCGACATCACTGCTTATAGCTGTGATTGAGAAATCAACTGTACTTTGCAGAAGCAAAGTGGATTATGTTCGGTTGATATTGAGAATCGAATACAGATGATGGGAATAGAATGATTTGTCCTGAGTTTGAACGGAAATTGGGGGCTCGATTAATGGTTTCTTGGCATGAATCTGGGAGTGAATCGATCGAGAAAATGGAGATGGTTAGAAGCAGTTAAGTCGATTGAAGAGGAAGCTCGGCACAACAGTTGCATGCAACGGTGATGTTTAACAACAACAGCAGCAGTGGGGTTTTGGCTTGCCTGAGATGGATTCCGTATTGGTTTTGTGGCATCGGATGTAGAAGATGGAGAATGGCAGTGACAGTCGTGAGTATGCAAGTTTCTATATGGTGGCTTGTTGGTTGTGAACAATGGGTTCAACCAGATGATGGAAGTTGGCTTGTGCAGCGACTGCAATCGGAACTCGGAGATAGACTGTATGTTGTTGGATGATTTGGATTCTCGGACTGATAGTGGTTGTCGATGCCTGAAAGAGTTGCAGTCAGTTTTGCCTGTGTATTGAGCTTAATGATGATTGAAGATGGCAGCAGACGTTACAAGGAAGGGCTAACGGGAACGGAAATCAATGTCCAAGTCGAGGTTTGGTCCGTTGAAGTGAATATGCTATGCTGGTGATGTGGGGAAGCTTTGAATCGTGATAACAAAACTTAGAGTAAAGTGGATGTGGTGCTCAGAGAGACCGGGTTTAGAAAATGGCTGGACCATTGGTGATGTCAATGAAACCCGAGCAGATGAAAGAGTAGAAGCTGAACTGTGGTGATCTATGGAGTGTGTTTCATCGAGAAAGTTCAGGCACTGTAGCTGAGATGAAGATGGACAGAATGTGTCGTGGCTGGAATTCCGTCGAGTAAACAGAGGAAGGAGCTGGAATGGTCAGGAATCGGTGATGGTGCTTGGGACCCTGGTGCTGTTATTGGCTGAGCTGAGCAGTCTATGGGATAGAATGGACAGGTTCTGTAGCCGGCTGAACTGAAAATAAAAATAGTTTGGATTTGGAAGCTGGAGCTAGTAACGGACTGGAGTGGACTGGGCCTTAGCAATCTGCTGGGTCGTCTTAGAGTGTTGGCAGTAGGTCTTAGAATGCTCGCAGAAGACTAAAGAAAAGAAGGAACAGAAAATGTAAAGGAGGCCGGATGGACGCCGTTTTTGGAAGAAAAAGAGAAACAAAGGAGGCGATACAAAGCAGTCCCGAGGGGGTGTAGGCCGTTGCCATTTGAGGAGACAGAAACAAGAGAGTAAGAAGACGACCTAATACCGGGTGACAACGGTGATAGCGGTTTGATTTTCTCTTTTCTTGTAATTTATTTTTATGGGTTTTGAGAAACCCATTTCGATGTATTGCTAGATTTATAACTAGGGTTTATGTTGAAACCACTTGGAGTATTAGGTTGTTTTAAATTGGATAATATTTAGCAAAAGACTATTATAATTTTAATAAATGAATTCCATAATTTTATATTTTGATTCAATGATGAAATTAGTTTTTGCTTCGTCGGTTCTGTACAATACAACAACCTTTGTGCTTAACTTATAGGATTGCAAATATATTTGTCTACGTTTTTGATATTCCATACTAGCTTAAATCCTTTGATGGGATATGCTTAGAATAGCCAAGTATTATTTGTGAACCTAAATTTAGTTTCGTATAACTTTTTCGCTAATGCAATTTGATGGTATATGCTTGAGTTTAGTCTTTTGATGTGCCATGCTTAGGGCATCCCAGTGATATTTGCGACTCTAATACATATAATAGGTGATATCAGTAGAACAGACAATAAATAATTCATGGATTATGTTTCATTTCATTAATTGATTGAAGTTGTGGCGGATACTATAAATCCCGGTTACCGAGTTTTTCATTGAATTTATTTTACTAGTTTAGTTTATTTTCTTCGTTTTCATTCTTTTACAAAAATCCAAAAATATTATTTCTGGTTAGTCGATTAGGAATATTGATTAGAGTGTTTCCACCGATCCCTGTGGGTTCGACCTGTATTTGCCTATGTCTACTAGTTAGACACCGTGCGACATCCACGGCCAAGGCCATAGCACGTTGTCGTGCGACATCCACGGCCTTGGCAACCTAGGCCAAGGCCATAGCACGTTTCCGTGCGACATCAACGACCTTGGAAACCTAGGCCAAGGCCATAGCACGTTTTCGTACGATATCCACGGCCTTGGCAACCTAGGCCAAGGCCATTGCACGTAGCCGTGCGATAACTCACGGCCTTTGCAGCCTAGGCCACAGCCATGGCACGTAGCCATGCGTCATTCTCGACCATTGTAGCTGAGGCCAAGGCCATGGAAAGAATCTATGCATTATTTTCGGCCAAGAAAGCCTATGCCACAACAAGGCACAATTGCGCTTTAAAAATATGACATGTTATCAATGGCTACGATTTAGCCTACTTAAGATGAGATCTGTGATTCATCAAAAACACCTAAGAAATATCAAAATACATCACAAGAGGGGATTCAGCATAATGCTTGAGCATTCACCTAACGCACACGACGTGCTGGGTTCGAATCACACCACCCTCAAAATAAGAACAAGCTTTCATACCTAAAAGCTCTGTATTCTTCATAGTTTTCAATACCCAACACACAAAATTCAATACCATTGCCAATTTCTCGAACTTTTCTGCTTCCCTCCTCTAAGATCAACCCATCTTCCTCTCCATCATGACCGAAGCAGGACGGAATGGCTACTATCGTGGTTTAGGCTTGTCCTTTTCGATTTTGATTTTCGAACCTAAACAGAAAGTACCATAGCGGTGCATTTGTTTTGCCTGGAAGTAATTTTTAGGTACTAACTATTGGAGACCACAGATGAAGATTAATCACTCGATCACGAAATCAGATTCTTCAATCATATGAAAATTAGTTCTTCAACCTTTTGAAAACATGGTAGAGCTTAGGTCCGTTTCAAGGGTTGATCCCAATTCCAGCAACCTCAATGGTCCAGATTCTGAAAATGTCTCTCACATTATCACTACTCCTACCGGTGGTGCAGAAGGTGCTTCCAACAATGAAGGAAGAAATAGAGAAACGCCCCCGAGCATAGCCGACTTGATGTAGAGACAAGAGAACCTAGCAAAGACGCAGGAACAAATAACAACTACTCAGACATAAGTACTTACATGCCTCAGAACTTTAGCAGCAAAGTTAACTCAAGAGCAGCGTCAAGTTCAGACAGAACAGGCCCAGAATGTCCCTGGACCTTCCATATGAATCGACAATTTAAAGGAACAGCCACGAGAAGATGGTGTTCGCACTATTGTACCGGAAAACAATCAACAGCCGAATTTCATCACTCTACAAGATTTGGAGAAACTCCTGCAAAATCGTGGAAGAGAGGAGTCGTCATTATTCCACTACCACCAACCACCTTATACTGAGGATGTTCAGAAAGCACCAATACCAAGAGGGTATGTATCATCTACCTTTTCTCTTTATGATGGGACAGGTAACGCTCTGAACACATCTCCCGATTTCTAAAAGCCTTAGGAGTGCATGAATATCACCAGGTATTGCGACTCAAAGAATTTTCAAAGTCACTCACTGAGAGGGCGTATACTTGGTACAATAATCTCGCCCCAAACAATATATCAAGCTGGTTCGAGCTGGTGAGTGCTTTCTATCGAAAGTATTTTTTTTGTTTCCGAGCAAATTATGTTCTCGGATCTGGGAAGGATGTTTCAGCGCAACAACAAGCATCCCAACGATTATGTCAAGAGATACAGAATCCAAGCCCTCGACTGCCATGACCCAAATATAACTGAGCAGCAGCTAGTAGAATCATGTATCAACGGTATGATCTCTGTGTATCGCGCCTTACTGGAAAACTTACGTTTCCAAACTTTCTTGGAATTGCACTCTCTTCCTTGACTTAGCTTCTGCAATCCCTGTCTTAACCCTTCAGTAATCTCCTCCATTATTCACCCAAATCAATGGCAGCAACTCGTTTTCTTCCTTATCTTCATCGGCCAAAACTTGCTCAAACTCTCGTGACAAATTGGAATACTTGCTCTTTGTTCTTCTCGGTTTCTATATCATATCCTAGACCTTCGACGACAACTCCACAAAGCAAAGGCTAGCCAGCTTGAACCACTCCAATTGTAGCGTCTTGGTTCTGAACTATGTTGAGCTATGACCTGAGCTGAATTAGGAAGGAGAAATACGACCAAATTCTGTAGTTTAAGCTTTGTAAATGAGAACAAGTGGCCCAAAGGGAAGTAGCGAGTGTGTTTAGTAAAGCGTGAGTGGCAGCCCTGAGAAGATTAAGCCTGGTGCTCCAATAACTCGCTCAAATGGTGGTTGTCTCCAGTGAATTGATATTAGAGACTTGTGTTCTTATGCGCTTTAAGTCCGTCAATATGCTAAACAACACCGTAAGCCCATATTTTTCTTCTTTTGTGTAACATGACTCCAATATAGCTACAAAAACCAAACAAAGCATAATATACAGAAAATACAAGAGAACTAGCTAAGAATAACATTCGAAATTGATATGCAAATGATGTAAATTAGGCTCTTATCAAATCACAATAGCATTCATACGATTATGTCGATGTCTTATATGCAAAGTTCAAAAGATAAGCGTTATTGATGAGGTGTCAAACTCACAAAAGATATATTCCTTACTCTTCTTTAAACTAACTAGTAGTATACGGATAAGCAGGTTCGTTCCTAAGGGAGAGTTGAGATAAAGTTGTCGATTCAATTTCTGAAAATATGAATAATGCAAAAACTACAAAACAAATATGAATGCAAACAATTGAGGATGAGAATGATTAGGGGTTCTTTCTCCACTAGTGAACATGAATCTTCTTCAAAATACGTTTACTAACAATCCTAGACAAGTTATAAGTTCAACAAGTCCATTAAACTCCAAAGTCACTTCGTAAAATAAGTTCTCTACTCGTGTCTAGTCAATCAAGCCACTTTAAATAAGCTCTCTAGTGTAACTTAACCAACAGGTATGTTCTATGAGTCGGATTGATCCTAACCACATGCACATAAGTTCGACATGTTAACTTAGGGTTGTCAAATACACATCAAAATCCACAACATCCCATTGCAACGTTGATGTTTTGCTACTTATGATTATGTCCTCTTAACAATTACGGATTAAGAATCTAAAATCTAGTTTTAGTATCGCAAACATGTTATTTGATTGGCCACTCAAATTCCCTGCAAACAATCCATGGTCATAAGAACGGCATAAGACAAACAATAAAACAATATTGAGAAAGAAAGACTGATTTGAAAATCAATTTAAAACCCAGGTCACACAGTTTCAAAATAACCCTAACCAAACAAGATTAGCTACTGGAGTTCATGGCAGAGAAGTACAAAATATAATAATGAAACCAATCTATGCAAACCAACAAACAGCGAATGGAGGAATGGATGTTGTATGGAGTGGTAGATTGTGGTCGACGGAACAGCAGTTTCGATGATGTAAACTGTGGCCTGGTGGCGACGCTGCTGGTTTGCTGTTGTAGCTTGCGAGATAACTGGTAATGGTGCTGAGGTATGCAGGTGGAGTGCAAGATGCTGGTGATGGAGGTTGAATGCACAGGTGGAGTTATGAGATGCTGGTGATGGAGGTTGTATGCAGGTAAAGGTGAGATAGGGTATGGAGATGGAAGATGTGTGCAGGTGGGGATGCAGGTGATGGAGGTGGTGATGATTGGAGAGGAGCAGAGAGCTCCTCTCTGGTGGTGATGCAAAACAGGCGTGAGAGGGGGTATGCGGATGATGATTTTCTGGCAGTCGAGGGTCTTCTTTTATAGCTCAATTCTGCCTTGAATTGTACTCAAATTCAGACTTTTTCTCCCTGCAAACTCAAACCGGTAACTACCCAAGTTTCCTAATCTCAGCTGAACACCAAAAACTGCACTGAATCCCAGCCATTCATCAATTCCAACGGCAGAAAACTTCACTTTCTTAACTGGTTTCTCAGCAAAGAAACACTGCCCAATTGGTATCCTTTCTGCCGTGCTTCTTGCCTTCGATGCCAGGTCCTAACCCTTTGTGGAGACTCACAAAAACATGGCTGACCGGTCACAAAATAGAAACCAAAACTGTATACAGCTCACATTAGCAATTCCGTGTTGTTCTGAAACTCAAAACCTGTTCTATACCTCGAGAAACACTCACCAGACTTGCGGAAACTAACCATTGCAGACAACCATTCTGGCCAGCAGCAACAACCTACTCTCCATCCTTGTTTCTCCCGTAAACAAAACCCAAAACTCGATCCGAAGCTAAACTGATTCTAACCCAAATACCGTTTCCAACCCATGCTGTCTGTCCTAACTTGTCTCAACCTAACATCTCCCTCAGCTGACTGACGAGCCACTGGAAACGACAAGCAGCAAGAAGAACCTTCATACATGAAACAGTCAGTCAGACCTTTTCTCGAACACCTTGGATGTGTGCTGCAAACTGATGAAAGATGTATGATGGCTGCACCTTGGAGACAACACAAATCAATTCCTTCCCTGCACACAATACAAATTCAAAACAAACCCGTTCGTCCCATTCATTTAAGAACTCAAATATTCATTCAATCATTAACCACCAAATCAGTGGCAACAAGAGCTGTTTCCCCGGCTTGAAAATGTACAGCACCAACTCGTTCAACTTCTTCTCCTGATGCTTTCTTCAACTGCATTCTCGACTGAGAGTTCGAATTCAGAAAACCTATTAATGGCATCAGTGCATCAAATATACCAGTATTGCCCGGCTATAACTCTGTCCAAAACTTCTTGGAGTTCTTACTGACCATCCTTCTTTACCTTGACCTTCTAAACTCTTCTTAGCCTTTCGTGTACGGCCCAAGGACTCATGGCTAGCTGATGGCAACGGATAATTGGTGCGGCTTTTGTCTCAGCGACTTGGTCTGAAATGTGTTGAGACGTTCAACCTAAGTTCTCTGTAGTTATATAAGAGAATCAGGTGGCCCTTAACAAACCAGCGTCTTCCCTTAGCAATTCTCAAGAGGGTTGCATTGGCAGCCCTAAGTAGACACACATCTTCCTTTAACAGTTTTGGTCTTATACCCAACATATACCTGTGTTCTTTCTGTGCTTCAATCTATTAGCACCCAATATCGCCGAACAACGCCATGGGCGCCTATTTTCGTTCTTTTAAGTCACATGACTCCAAAATACCTACAAAAAACAAAACAAAGCATAATACCCGAAAAAACAAGAAAAAATAGTAAAGAAAAGTATATGAAATTGATATTCAAATGATGTATTTTAAGCTCCTATCAGTTATACTTCGTATCCTAATTCCTTAACACTATGATCATGTGATCATGTCTCACTACTAGAGTATAATCATTCACAGCTTTGCAGTTGCGTTTTCAATATAGCACAATTGAAAGATACGTTAGGAATGAAACAGTTCAAGTCAAAATATTACTAACCTCAAGAGGAAGGATGATGTCGTCGTTGTAGCTTGTTACTTCTTCACATTCTTCAAGTCTTCAAGTAATACTTGTATGTCTCATAATCCTAATCTTTCTAGTCTAACCTATACGAAGTTGTCTCTAGTACATAATCAAGCGACTCTTTAAATGAGTTTTGATTCACTAAAATATGACAACCAAACTTGACATACCAACGCTTGGTGAGTTCAACCGAGTTATGCTCTAACAATCTCCCACTTTGTCAATTTTAGTGACATAACTCTTAATATATATGGATAAACAAATTACAAGAATTCATTACACATAAGCTTGATTCCAAATTTCAACAGCACAATAACCTGCATATATTCAATCCATAAATGTCGTTGTTGACATTTGAATAACAAAGCTGATGCGTGTCGTAACCACAACAAATTAATCAATATTTTTCCACTTAATTAACAAGTAATATAGTGTAGTCAAGTTCGTTCCCACGAGGAGCAAGAGTTTGTAGTTGTTTAATTGTCACAAAAAAGGGGGTTTTGTTTTATAAAGCAAAAGAAAGTAAATAAAGCAATCAAAAGTGTAAGTTGAAATCAATAAGAGAAGTTAGATCAAGGAATCCTTCTTCGTTGCAAAACAATGATTCAAGTTATGTTTTTTTTTCACATTTTATTAGTCACAGATTATCACCAACCGTAGGATAGCAGGTTCGCTTAACTAACCCCAAAATTCCTTGTTTCACTGAGTAACATGTCCGCTTAGTTATCAGATTCTATTCAAAAGAACCACCTTGAGGTTCGCTTACAAGATGTGATTCCCCCGAACGCATTAAGATTTATGAATTTAGGTTTAGTACTAGTAGTTAAACTCGGTTCGCTCAGTCCACTTTCTAGCGTTGTTTTCACACACAATTGCTCCACAGAATCCCTCTGCAAGGTCTCGTGTTTTCTACTTATGTAAAAAGTCAAGAAACGATTACGTATTCCCTAACCTCTACTAGCTTTAGGTTGAATAACAAATCAATTCAGTTGGCCACCTAAACGATCTATCATGCAAGCTTAAACATTCTTATTAGTAAAAACAAATGATAATCATTTGAAAAACTTCAAAGTAGGTTTAAAACAAAACTCAAATCATACGTTAAGAACTAGGAATTCATCCCCAATTAATAAGAAAATTAGCTACTCATGTTTTTGAAATTCACACCAATAATTAAAAGAAATTTTTTAAAGTTCACACAATTAATTAAAAGAAGAATTTTGAAAAACAAACAAAAACACAAGTGTTGTGTGTGTAAAAGTGTGCAAAGGTGTAGAGAAGAGTAAAGAACTTCTGTATTTATAGGCTTCAATTTGCTAGCAATCCTCTTAGAAATAGGCTCCCTTTCCTTTAGCAATTCAATTTCCAAGTTCAAGTCATTATCAAATCCTCCGTCTTCTCTTTCCAAATCCAAGCTTAATTCTTCATCCAATTCCAAACCCAAGTCTTCACACCCATGAGAGAAGTCACACAAAAATATGTAAATTTGGGTCGCCAGAAAAGTTATCGGGATCACCGGAATATGCCGGAAAAGTCACCTACCGGTCCCCTGAGATTCTGTTTCGGCGACGGAATATTCTATCAGAGCACCGTTCAAGTTAACGGTCAAACGGTCAAGCTATTAGTCAAGAAAGCCAAGTAAGGGGTAGTCAGCCGAGACAGCTGGTCTGACTCGGTCTAACTGGCTGATTTATTACGGCTCATCGAACTCACTGAGTTGACTCGTCGGCGAGGAAACCCGACAGAATTCCGTTTGTTTCTCCAACATTTCCAGGCCAAATTCAGGCCATTCTCAGCTGCATCCCTGCACACATTCATACACATTCATTCTCATACAACCCATTCGATTTCTTCTCGACTACAGCAGCAGCAGGTCACCACTATCCTACCCCCATCACTCAGCACCACCAATAGCAACAGCTTCAACATCTGCATTTACAGATTCATCTTCTCTTAATTCAACAGAATCTCAACATTTCTTCACTGCCTTCACGAATCAATACAAACCCATTCTTTCTTATTGTCTATAACATCATTATTCTCTATCTCAGACCATCAACAACACCAACTCCCTCCATCGTTCACAGCATACAACAACCCTATCAATTCCATCATCTCTGTGTTCTACATCCAAAACCTATATCATTCACACAGCAGATCCCCTTTTCTTCCATCTCCAAGAACACCAACACAAACCCATTTTAATCCCCGTTAATTCTTCAACAGAGACCAGACTTAATCTTCTATTCTTCATTTAATCCCATCATCAACAAACCCTTATTCCATTTCGATCTGATTTCTTCTCAAGTGGCTGCTGTTCTTCTTTCGATTCAACAACACCATAATTTTTTTATTCTTTCCGATTCTCTCATCGGATATCTTCAACTCGATCTACTGAATCTCTACTTCATAATTCGAATCAACCCATTCTTGTGTTCATTACCATCTCTGCCATTAATCCCTCTCTCTATCAATTTCTCGATCTGGATTACCAGCAGCAGCTGCTGCCTTTATTTTTCTTTCTCAAATTCTGTTTTGCAAATGATTGAATGGAGATATTTCTCAATTTAGGGTTGGACAGATACTTACACCCAATGATAATTACACCCTCTGATAAATGATAAGGGATACCCTGAATGACAACCCCTTAACCACAGCTGGTCGGTGTCTAGTACTCCTCCGAATAGAGTTTCCCCTTAACTTGACTGGGCTCCAGATAGTGTTCGGCAATAAAACGACAATTTTCCCCCTTTTCTCAAATTGGGTGATTTCTTCTTCTTTTTGTCTGCATGACTCAAAAGTACCTATGGAACTCAAAACAGGCGTAAAATGCATAATTTACAAGAAAAATAGCAAATAAAGCATAACCATTAGATAGTAAATCGAGGTGTATTCTACAACTATCAAAAGCTAATACTCCCCCTAAAGGTAAGATAGGTAGATTTTCAATCCGAACATCTTTGTTATTCCCCTTTTGTAGTCAAGATAACTACAATAGCAATATGATATGTTGCTCCCCCTTAGTCAATGCTTTACTCTTTCATTAGATATAACGTTTAAGCACAATTTTCCTTTCCTTAGTGATTACAAATCACTTGTTTACTCCATATGTTTTTCCCCTTTTTGTCACAACATGATAAAGGTTCGAGCAAATAAAGGTCAAACCGAAAGGATCTTACAAATCTAAAAGACTTGTACAACCTATAAGAGTTAAGCATGAAGGTTTCACATACCATTTTAGATAACCAATATCAAAACCGAAACTACAAGTAATTTGGTTTTAATATGTTATCAAGGAAACAATTGCCCGAAGCAATTTTCCCTAATATTTTAACAAATTGACTAAGAAACTTAGTCCTTGCTAAACCGATTGCACAAATACAATCGCTTATTTCGATAAGAGCAAAATAAAGATCAGAATTAACTTTATTTTTCTCATCAGGCTCTAATTATTCAGACAATAACTTAGACCTTACACTTTAGACAAGACAAGTACTAGGTTAGTTAACTAGTATTTCTTGTCAAGGCATTCGATTAGACTTGAATAACCGAATCCTTCACTTTTATAAGTCTAACTAAGATCATAATTAACTTACTTTCTCTTATCCGGAATCGAATTGGACTAGAAAAATGATCCCGTATTTTGTTAAGCCATAAACAATACATACAAACCAAATAAATTGACTTGCACAATTATTTCTCTTAACCGGAAGCAATTGAAACAAACATAGACATTATAGCACAGCAATTGCACCGAACTTTCGTTAAGCCAAAAACAATTGAAACCAAACAATAAAGAAAGATATCAAACTAGTTTTTCTTAACCGGAAACAATTGAATCACACACACACATCCATACACACATAATGGAATAAACATCAATTGTACCGAATTTTGTTAAGCAAAAGCAAAATATATGCAATAAAATCAGGCTTTTCTTAAACAGGAAAACGATTAACTAACAAATTCGTTACCTCAGATTCCTCATCCTCTTCTCCCCAGAAAGATATATCATTAAGCGCAAGTTCAAGTTAGAACTTTCCCCCATTATGTTGTCATCCTCATGCAAGAACAAAAGAACAACAACAAAAAGCAACCTTTACCAGAGAAAGGTTGAATCGGTTTTAACTAATATGTGCCAATAGCAAAAGTTGAAAACCCGAAACACATATGTTTACGCTAAACACAAATTGATTTAACACATTGTGACTTTTTACATATGAGTCTCAATCGAAACACCTTATGATCCTTTGATAAAGCCTACCAACATGGGCTAGAACTTAATCCCGCTAAATCAAAAAGCCACACAAACCATAAGGGTTCACACATATGAGATCGAATATTAATGTCAAGAAAACCGAAATCAAACATCCCATAAACACATGGCAATAATATAAAGCATTCAAGCACAGGCTATGTAATCGGAAAAACTATCACACGAAAACTTATAAAATAATAATTTAATTCATAAATAATAGATAGTTTTATTCAGCAATAGACCTTATACAATAATTGAAATAATCAAAAACTGATGTCCATATCCATAACTTAATCCTTCATATCAGTACTAGAGGAAGGCAGATTATTACTTTCAGTCTTCAGCTTGTGAATTTCTTCAAGTAGATAACCTTGTTGCTTGACCAAAATTTCTTGCATTTGAGAAGTTTTTGTGAAGGATTTTGCAAGAACATGTAATTCTGTCTTTGATTGAACACAAAAGTGTGTCAAAGCTTCAATACACTGATATTTCTTAAGCATATTCTCTCTTTCCTTCTTGCTAAGCCAATCTCTCTTTTTGATTTTTCTCTTTGATTTCTCAATATCAAGAGAATGTGCAGACTTATTCTTAAAGTGATCTTTCATATCCAGAACTTTATCAAGAGAAGACATCAGATCCTGACTCATAGTTCGGATAAGGAATGACCAAATAAGGAGAATGATCTTTTTTATATTTTTCATACTTCCGAAAATATAATATTCCTATAAATACGAATGTCTCAAATATATTTTCAATTACTAGATTTTATTCCCATAATATACACATAAGTGCCTTGATTTTACTTCCTCACACACAGATTCGGCACACAAGGTGAGGATGTAATTCTAATACCGATTAAGTGGTATTAGTATGAGTTTGGAACAACCAGTGTGTCCTTGATCTAGTAACGTATGAAAATATCTTTTCTGGTTACCTCGAACTAACGAAGTATCTTGGGATTGGTTGGAGTTGCATATGCAACTTTTAGCAATTCTGGTTTTTGAGACAGTTTTGCATTTTGTCTTATTTTTCCCTTTACAATTAGATGGTTTATTGACATCGGAAGACATGTCCATTTTTAAAATGGTTAAATCACTAATGGAGGAAGAAGGAATTACATTGAAAACTAATGCAATATTAGTTGTTTCCTCTTCTTCAAAATCATATGAATCAGAGGTCTCGTCTAGAGTTACAGCCAATACATTGCTTCCATTGTATTTCCTAAGATTAGGAAAGTCTTTAGTCATATAACCAAAACCTTTACACTTAAATCACTGAGGTTGATATTCATCATATTCTTCCTGATCTTTCTTGTTCTTGACAGGAACTCGATCAAGGGGTCGAGAAGATCGATGAGTATCTTTTATGAATCTCTTATTTCTTTTCTTCAAGAGATCTCGAAACTGTCTAGTGATCAATGATAATGATTGTTCAATTTCATCATTAGAATTTTCTGCAATCAGTTCATCAGAATCATCCATCAATCTATCTTTCTCCAATGACGCTTTTGGAAAATTTGCAGCTTTAAAAGCAACTCCTTTAGCTTGAATAGACTGTGATTCATGATAAAAAAATCTTTAACTTTTCAACGAGTGTTCTTCGTGAGAGTGTTGAAAGATCATTTGCTTCTATGATTGCATGCTTCTTAGATTCGTATCTAGATGGCAACGATCTGAGAATTTTGCACACTATATCTTTTTCAAAAATAGTCTTTCCAAGTGAGAAAGAAGCATTAACTATCTCAGAGAGTTTAATATGAAACTCTTCAAAAGTGTCGTTGTCATCCATTCGAAGGTTTTCCCAATCTGACGTAAGAGTTTGAAGTCTAGCTTCTTTCTCTGATGTATTTCCTTCGAATACAATCTGAAGATTATCCCAAGCTTCCTTTGAAGTTTGGCATGTTGATACATGATGTTGTAGATCACAACTTACAGCATATATAATAGCATTAAACCCATTTGAATTCTGCTTTGCAAAAGCCTTTTCTACATTTGAATAATCCACTAAGCGTTTAAACTCAGTTTCCGAATTTTCTACTTTTGGGCGATTATAACCATTGACGACTAATAGCCAAGTATTAAAGTCTCTTGATTGAAGAAGAGATCTCATAGCATATTTCCACCATAGATAGTTTGTTCCGTCAAATCAACGTTAACTGAAATCGATTCATGTGAACTCGAGTTCATTTCTTATATGTTGGATCACACCAAACACAGATTGTTAGATCTTTTCGTGTTTTCCTGCTCTGATACCAATTGAAAAGACGAGGGTACCCAAATACACCACAATCTTTAAATTATCCACATATAAGTCCTCTTACCGAAAGTGATTGTGTATGGACAAAGTCGAGACAATACTACAAATCGGTATTCACACTTTGTGTGATCGTCTATGGATACGAGATCGAGACAATACAACAATCAAAGTGTGATTACTTGATAATAGGTTCAGACTTAACCAAACTCTATAGGATCACTATCAAGTAATACGGAGTTAACGTTTGTGTATTTTACTTTTAGTTATAATAAACAATTATAATTGCGGAAATGGAAAAGTAAAAGACACAGCAAGATTTTGTTAACGAGGAAATCGCAAATGCTGAAAAACCCCGGGACCTAGTCCAGAATTGAATACTCTCATAATTAATCCACTATACAATATTTAACAAACTTCGTATAGTTGAGACCAAGCAACTAAACCTATAGTTCACCTAGTTTCTTCAGTATCCCTGCGCTTCTGACATTCAATAAGTGCACGCATTGGAACAATTCCTTTGGATCGTATTCCAAACAGTAAAGGAACAACAAATCTGTTTGGTAACAACTCTCTTGATTCTTTCAGATGAAGATATCTCAAGTCATATGCAAAGGCTCTTCCGTTTAACCAATAAAATCCTTTGCCTGGTCCGATCAATCTATCCAACAACTACCGAAGTAGCAGAGTTTAGATTTGCAATCAATCAATATAGATTCAAACAAGAAACTATAAGGTGATGGCGATCTTACACAACTAATCAATCGAATAAATCCGATTCTAGTTGGATCCTAGCTGATCAAGGTTTGTGCACACCCAAAGATATAGAAACCAAATCAGAAATCTTCTTTGTCTTCAAATCTTCTTTAATCTTCAATAAACACCTGCACAATACCACTTGAATCTCTTGTAATCAATCACGCACAGAACAGAGTCTGTTAATAATGAATTATCACAAGACGTATTTAGATCTACAAACAGTTCTAAAGATCCCGTTGACACTTCGATCTAGTTTGAGTGAATCTTATATCAGAAGAGAAGATTCTCAAGAATAAACAAACTAGGTGCAATCAAAGTTCAACAACCGTTAGTCAATCAAATCAATCGAAAACTAAAATAAACTGCAATTATCTATTTTACCACCAACGGTACTCGTAGAGCTTCTTGATCCCACAGAAGTCTTCAAACGAGCGGTCGTAAGAGATTTCGCCTAATTAGTTTGCTTTCCTCTCCGGATAGACGGCTCCACTAGAAACAACCAAAAGATGAAGTTTGCCTGGCTCTTAGGATAGTTTGTTCGAAATGCAAACTTGGGTATTTATAGACCAAGGATGTTTGGACACTAAGGAATTTCCAAAACCGAATATTATCAAGATATGAAATAAATGCCCAAATCGGTTTTCATACTTCCTGGAAATGCTTTGTCCAATATTTCCTAAATCTCACTAGAAAATCTCCAACATTACCAATTTTTATTCTCTAGAGATATGCTTTTAATTGCTGGTAATTAAAGCATATAAAACTAACAACTTTAATTAAAAGATTCTTAATTTATTTCGGTCCGGGATCTCCTTGAGTAATTAAGGAATATCTTTGAACAATAAAAGATAAGAGTTACTGTTCATGTTCAAAGTATGTCGACATCTTTTCTTTGTAAATCCTCTTTCATATTTACAATCTTGGAATCGATTATACCACACTTCCAAACAAGTTTAGAATTGGTTTATCTGTATTCCAAGACAACTATGTGATTGATCAAATATCAATTCACTAATCATGGGTTTACGGTTCTACCAAACACAAGGATCGGTTATACCTTAATATGGTTACTGGGACCGGTTACATCAGTTACCAGGATCGGTTACATCAATAACCAGGAACGGTTACCATATACTCATGGTATTACTTGTGATCGGTTACACAAGTCACTAGGATCGGTTACACCAATTACCAGGATCGGTTACACCAATTACTAGGACCGGTTACGCCAATTACAAGGATCGATTACACAACTCTTTTGTGATCGGTCACACCAATTACTAGGATCGGTCACACCAATTACAAATATCGATTATACCATCTCAAGTGATTATTTAGGATCGGTTACACTAATAAAAGTCATACCAAATCATAGGTCAGGCACTGTGACTAGTTTTACCAAGATACATAACAAGTTATGATCGGTTCTACTAACTCACACATATTGGTAATCCAAAGATATGCAATGAATAACAATACCAATAAGCGATTTCCCTTTCGATTCATAAAACAAGTTCATGAATATACTTCCTTTAAACAAATGTAAACATTGTTTCCTAGGACGAAACCATCACCTTTACCCATACACATAATCAAAATAGCATTCATACGATTATGTCGATGTCTTATATACGAAGTTCAAAAGATAAGCGTTATACTTCGTATTCTAATTCCTTAACACTATGTCTACTAGAGTATAATCATTCATAGCTTCGCAGTTATATTTTCAATATAGCACGACTTGAAAGATATGTTAGGAATGAAACAGTTCAAGTCACAATATTACTAACCTCAATAGGAAGGGAAGCTGAGAATTGTGGGATCAATGATGATCAATGATTGTGGATGTGTTGAAGGTTTCTGCAAGTATGTGACCTGTGTAAATAAGTTTCGATCGAGAGAATTGTATCCTTCAGTCATCGATTTTGGACTTATTTATATTGTCAGAATAGTAAACACATTGATCCCAGTAAGTGTGACGGTTTCTTGAGTGAAATAGTGGAAAAGTGGGAGATCGTGATAAAATCAGTTCCATGTCGTGTGGAGACTTGGTTGATCGTCCACCCACTAATTTGCTAACTTCATCAACCACTTGCACAACTTAGTCACGTTTCTAATCGTGGATGAACACACGTGCCGTAGGCCGCCAGACCAATACCCTAATTAATATCCCCCATGTGACGTGATTAATGTCTCACGAACGTGGAGTCTGCAAGGCAGACGTGTATTTAATTAGTCAGTCGTTGACTTGATTATACGATGAGTCTAAGTATTGTTCAATCAAGCATGATTGTTGGATGCTCTAGGATTCATGAATTGAACATGTCTGCTGGGACATATAATTCTCGAATGAATGATGTTGATATTTTGAGCAAATATTGCTCGTCTGAGCAAATATTGCTCATATGATAAATCATTGAATATTGATAGTTGAATCAATATTACCACTCTGAGCAACATTTCCCACGTCTGAATAAAATTATTGAATATTGGTAGTTAAATCAATATTCCTCGTTTGAGCAAATATTGCTCGTCTGAGCGAATATTGCTCGTTTGATGAATTATTGGTAGCATGACCGAATAAAATATTAATTAAAATATTGGTAGCTGAACCAAATATTATATAATTAATTAAGATGTTGATTGCTGGATCAACATAAAATTATTAGTGTTTAAACTTGCTCAAAATTATAATTTGCCGAGCATTCAGTTCAAAACCCTAATTTTGATCGATTGCTGACCAGTTGGTGATTTATTGAAGATCAATCACTGAGTGAAGGAGGGACCGGATACATGGGATTATGGACAACCATATAGTTCCCAGGTGCTCGTGTGAGCATGCACCAAAGTCCTTTGTTGACCAGTTAGTGAAAGGATGATTAAATGCTGGTTTAATCATTTATTAAAATAGTGCTCGTCTGAGCATTAGGTAATAAAACCTAATTATGGATAAGTGAGGGACTGACCAAGAGAGCATAGAACCGTCCCTTGGCGGTGTGGGACCAGATGACGGTCGATTGAGCGAGTCCCAAGTTGGTTGAAGAGAGTTTGGACCCAATATGAGCAATTGAGAGTAAATTAGGTCAAAATTGTGAAGATGTATGGGACCGGCTCCTTGCAAGCCTTAGGGCCGTCCTTGGTCGGTCAAGGAAGCATGCCCGTGTCACCATAATGTCTGTGTCTCAGTCCTGAGAGTTTTGGTATTTTCTGGTGTGCGTTTGAGCAATATTTTGGATTTTCAGAAGAGTTTGATCTTTGACTGAAATTCTTTATTTTGCTCGAATGAGCAAGTAAAACTTTGCCCATTTGATCAATACTTTGAGAATATTAAAATAATAATATTTTAATATTTTTCATGAGTAGCCTAGTCGGTCATGTGACCATTTGACTTTTTGGCTTTTTCACCGTTTGAGCAATATTTGAGAAAATATGGAAAAACCAGGGTTTTTGCTCAAACGGAGGAGTTTCATGAGATGAGGGAAATAATAATTATGAAAAACAAGGGATTGCAAGGTGTGGAACCGTCCATGGCTAGGGAATGGCCGGATGGCTAGGTAGCCCGGTCTGTGACACCTTCCCTTATTTTATTAGTTTTTATCGTTTGAGGGAAAATATGGAGAAACAGGGAGTTGTGCTCAAACAAGGAAATTTGCTCGAATGAAGGAGTCTTCATGAGATTATGAAAATAATAAAATAAGAAAAAATAAAGTAAGAGGCGTGGGGGACCGGTCACGGCGGCATGACCGGACGGCCGGTGGGCCTGGTCCCTTGGCGCCCCTTTTTTTATTATTATTTTCTCTCTCCTATTTTGCATAGGTTTCCTCATTTGTCCATATTTTTGAATGCTCATTCGTGCATTTGAGTGCTTGTTCGTGCATCATCGTTGAGTACACTTGCACCATTTTCTTGGGGCTTACTCAGTGATAGTCCAGACCCCCGATTGTTGAGTATTTATTACTAATTTACGAAATTCAGCTGAGAATGATTCATGAAACGGAGTAATAAAATGAATTGAGTATCTATTACTAATCCATGGAATCCAGTCGGGGAATTCAAGGAACGGAGTAATTAGATAAAATGGTTATCTATTGCTAATCAATGGGATTTAGCCGGGGATGAGCCATGGAACGGAGTAATGAGATATAATAGATTATTTTCTAGGAATTCAGTTGGCGAATGACACTAGAACTAATCTATTTGCAGAATCGAGATATGAGATAGTTGAAGCATCATATTCGTTCTGAGGGTGTATAGCCAGGAACAACGAACGGCGTGACGTCTTGAAGGCGTTAAGCTCTCTAACAAACATTATGTCTAGAGAACCGCCCAATCATCAAGATTCTATACACGGTCTCTCTACATAGTCAGGGAACAACGTGCAGCGTGACGTCCTGAAGGCGTTAAGCTCCCTAACAAACAATTATGTCTAGAGAACCGCCCAATCATTAAGATTCCATGTAGAGGTGGGTCTCTCTTCGTAGTCAGGGAACAACTTGCAACGTGATGTCCTGACGGCGTTAAGCTCTCTAACAAACAATTATGTCTAGAGAACCGCCCAATCATTAAGATTCTATGTAGAGGTGATGATGAAATGTGTGAAGCATCGAACGCTCATCCGGGGAGGCCTTTCGAGAAACATATTCATCATAGCTCTGAAAGGAACGTTCACTCAGTCAGAGATCGTGAAACGGTTCACGTATCGTAAAATATGAATCGTCACATGCGTTTCTGAAGCCGGGTCAGAAACATGCAGTATCATGATTTTACGATTTTTACCTTTGTCAAAAATCCACCATCAACATTAAGTCTCCTGCTTAGTGAGGGACAGTCATGTTCCGCAGTAAGCACTAGATGGTGATTTTCCAGTTGACGAGACAAGCAGTTGAACTCAGTCGTACAAAGGTATTTTCATAATCCCGATTTGCTCCAATGGTGTCATATACGAGAAAATACCCAGATAAGGATCATGTCAGTATGATAGAGCGTCATCTCGTGAGTACAGAGAGACAAGGCACTGCTGATTTGGTCGGTCAGATGTCCAGTTTTGGTCGGTTTAGTGTTTACGGGCCCGGCCCAAAAAAGCAAATCTATGTTTTATTAGGTTTTTGGAAATAAAATTGATATAAAAGGGAAAAAACTCTAAAAAAAAATTATTTCACCTATTGACCGGCCAAGCACCTCTCTTCATCATTTCCACACCCGAGCAGCAGGAGGAGAAAAAGAAAAGAATTTCGCCGGAAACAGTCGCCGACGTCGTTACACCATCCGGCCGGCACCGACCAGGTCCGTAAAATATTTTTTTTCTTCGAAATTCTGTGAGTTATTCATGCTAGGGAATTTATGTGTATGCATGCATAGGAGCGAGTTTTTGTATGAAAACCCTTGTTTTAGGAAATAGGTTTGTTGGTTTAAGAAACGAGCATAATCCCTAATATGAAAGAGATATATAAATTCTTGAATGGACATGGTCTAGTTGCAGCAGAGAAAATTTTGACAATGAATTTTCATAAAAACAAAATTTATTTGGAATATATGGACCTTTACGAAAAGACCTTCGTTTCAAAGACGAACGCTCATTCGAGCGATTTTTTTTTTTTAACAACTCACGTAAATTTTTTTTTTTTTTTTTGAGATGTACGTGAGTTAGAAATTTTTTGCTAAAATCAATTTTTGATTTTTGATTAATTGTTGGAAGCAAAACAATTATATGTGATGAAATGATGTCTGCATGAATTTTGTGTACACACGGTAGAAAATCAGTGGATGTTCACAGATTATGTGAGTTATTCACAATTTCGTGAAAAGTCAGGTGACTTTAAATAATGAATTTTGCTCGTCTTTGCAGGTTTGAAGGAACGAGCAAGTTTTCGAAGTTTGACGTTATTATCACTACAGCTAGTGAAACCGTAAATAGGAGAGAGTTGAGAATTACTATTTTGTTGCGAATTTGATATTGGCATATCCATGACTCTATGTTTCTGGCTCCAGATAATGGTGATTTCCAGCAGTGGCCATTCCTCTAGCTCTTCTGAGGAGGATTCCAAGATTCCTAGGCCAGAGATGAAGATTTCTGCAGCGGAGGCACGTGCCAGAATGGATCGGTCACTGAAGGATGCTAACGACATAATAAATGGTATGCCTCTCGATCGTCTGAAGGTTGTTCGTGATGGATTTTTAAAGAGAGAAGTCGAGGATGAGAAATTAATTACTTATCAACAAAAAAGGCATCAACTTCAGCAGAAAAGGCTAGCAGCTGAGGATGAAATTCGATCTCGTGCTGATGGTGTAGCCTCGGATTCAGATGCGGAAGAAGTTGAATCTGTTTGGGAGCCTGTCGAACGCAAAGTTAAGTCACACCCGCCTAGTATAAGGGCCGAGCGGTTGGCTAGAGCTGATTTCTAAGCCAAATGTGAAGAAGACGACTACTTGGATACAACGTACGGCGACCCTGAAGATCATCTGGAAGAAGTTTTTGATTCTGAAAGTAGCTATGAAAAGGAATCTGATGAAGACTCTACAGAAGATGGCGATGGCAGAGACAGTGATGAGTCTGACGAATCTGAATCTGATGATTAAGTTTGCTTACAAATCCTCTTGAGATCATTTATTTTCTGTTGAAGTAGATACTATTCTGATCATTTGAGTAACTTGACTATAGAGACGTTGCATTAGGAATTACTTTTTGAAAAATAATCCTTTATTATATCTTCTGCTCAATCCTTCTCATGCTTTCAATTGAATGAGATGGACCTATGTCCATGTGTGTGATAGTTAATCGCAATCTTCAGAAGTATGATTGCACGAGCAAACTAAGGAAGCGTGTAAATTAATTCCTAGTCAAAGTAATTACCGCACCTGGTTGAACTGTCAGTCCCCAGTATTGTCGCTTTTCTTCCACATCACTAATACAATCTAGTTTGAGATCTAGTGTCTCAGTAGAAATCGCAACTGATTTGACCATTCGTAGAAGATAAGTATTCACCGTCTTGTGTTTTGACCTTCAAAACTTAGGGTTTTCTATTTATACAACACATCTTGTTCTGCTCCTGTATATTATCAGAAGAAATTTTGATCACGATCAAACCTCTCATCATCATGTCTGGTAGCAGTGCTTCTTATCAAAATGAATCCCTGGCAAAGCATGGGGTTGGGACGTCCATCTCGGTAAGTTGTACGCTTTCCTTTTATTTTCATGTAATCATAATGACTAACCAAAGAAAATGATTTGTTGCAGGGCAATCAGGGGAATCGACTTTCTTCTTCCTCTTACAGTTTAAGGCCTAAGCTGACTGTTAAGGCTCCCGCTCGTTATAGGTCTGCTCGTGTTGAAGCTGGAACATCCGTGAGTTCCTGACTGAAGATTTTTTCTGATCAAGCGTTTATCCAATTTTACTTAAATTGAATATTTTGTCGTCGCAGGTTGATGTTCATGTTGTCATCGATGCTAGGAAGAGAAAGAATGGAAAGTCTGTGGTTGTAGCTGATGGTGATGGTGATAACCGTGCCAACGAAAGCTCAACCAACTCTGTAAATGCTGATTCCAGGGTTTTTATTTGTGAGTACCCAGCGGCTGGACTCCCATTCGATACTCCCATGACCAACGCTTGCCCAGACAATCAACTAGTCGGTGGTTTCATCGTCCCTAATTGTTATGCATCCCTTTACACCAAGATCTGGAAGAGGTACGGGCACGTTGCTACTACTGAAGTATGGAGAGGTTTTCTGCCAACTTTATTGACTACAGTTGCTGGATTATTGCCCATCATTGATGAAATGAACAAGATAAACCTGCGAGATCTCAAAAACGAAGAGTTGCATAGATTGGATGATATGATCTCGAACTGTGAGACCCTGCGGTTCAATATAAGGTGGCTTCGTCGTCGACTCGATATTATCAAGATTGATAGGGCGTCTGCTGCTGCAAATATGATTTATGCTACAACTGCCATCATAGAAGAGGAAAAGGCACTTTCTCTGGAGTCGGCAAGGGTTGAGAAAGTTGTCCAGGACTTGAGAATGAAGAATGAAAACTTTCAAAAGAGGCTTGACATGGCCTTCAGTAAGAACTATTTGTTGTTGGATGGTTTGCTCTGAGTGAGCGTTTGAGGGAGATTTTTTTTTTTTGTGTAGGTTTGAGACTTGTTTTTGAATAAAGTAGGATGATTGGAAGAATTTTGTGATATTCATGAAATATATTTTGATTTTAGAACAAATGAGCATACTGCATACTCTTTGGAGGAATAGAAATTACATTTTGAAATTTAACATATAATTGTTTACTGATCATTCAAGCATAATATGCCTTGAGCCACTTGCCATTGATGATGTTTCCTTCCACCTCTCCATTAACAGCTAAGATTTTGTAATATCCGCTGGATACTGCCTTGATGATTACATAAGACCCTTCCCATTTCAAAGAGAACTTGGGAGCGGACATGTCTTGTTGAATATGCTTTGCTGTTTTCAAAACCAAATCTCCTACTTGAAAATTTTGAGGTCTTACCATTTTGTTGTATGCCCTGGAAATCATTTGTTTGTAAGTTTCCACATATTTTTCTACTTTGGACCTTCTTGACTCGAGCATGTCCAATTCAGCAATCCTTGAATTAGACACTTCAGCTTCATCCCACTGCACTCCACTGGCTGCTGCAATTCTTGCAGAGGGAATCTTGATCTCAGCTGGGAGAATAGCATCGGTGCCATAGAAGAGAGAATACAGTGAAGTCCCAATTGAGCTTCTTGGTGCGGTGCGGTAGGCCCATAAAGTCATGGGCAGTTCTTCATGCCACGTTCGTGGATGAACTGTTCGACTGAGAATCAAGATCAAGGTTTTGTTGGTGCTCTCCGCTTGTCCGTTTCCTTGGGGATAGTATGGTGTGGAGAAAACATATTTGATACCATATTCCTCGAGCAATTATTCAACATGTTTGTTGGCGAAAGGAGATCCATTATCCGTGATGATATGTTTAGGAACGCCGAATCTACATATGATGTAATCCTCGATGAAGGATGCAATCGTGACTCCAGTGATGCTTCAAAGAGGAATAGCTTCAACCCATTTGGTGAAATACTCAGTTGCTGTGATGATGTATTCATGCTGCTTCAAAGATGCTGGATTGATTTTTCCGATGATATCCATTCCCCAACTGTAAAAGGGCCATGGATTGCTCACGGAATGTAATGGGAGACAAGGAGTGTGAATAAGGTTACCATGAATTTTACATTGATGACATCTCTGAGCATAGGCAGCTGCATCGTCTTCCATGGTCGGCCAATAATATTTCTCATGGATTTGGAGAAATAATTTCTTGTTTCCTTAGTGTTCACCTTCGTGCATCTCTTTCAAGTTTGTGGTAATTTAATGCCCGGCCAAGCATCTCAGCAGGTTCCTACCAAAGCTTTTGCGATACAAAATCCCTTCCAGGTAGACAAACCGTTTAGCCCTTTGGGTGAGTTTGATTGCTTCTTTCTTCTCTGATGGTAATTGTCACGAAAATATTTTATGTAAGGTTCTCTCCAGTCCCCAGTGTGGTGGATTATTAGAACTTCCAAGTGATGAGGTGGTGTCTGACAATTGGGAGAGGACCCTTGTAATGTTCTCGACTGAGCCTCCATGGAGGGCCAATAGTACCCGAGCCTTTGAAGCCTTCTGTAAAGTGTGACCACTAGGGTTTGTCCGCATATTTCCTCATGTATGCGTTTGAGTTGCTTGCTCGCTTCCTCGTCTCCAAGGCATCGTGATAAGGATCCATCAGGATTGCGATAATATAATGCTCCATGTAGCAGAAAAAAGTTTTTCAACTCTTTGAGGATGATTTTCCCTTCTTTAAGAGAACTGCTAATTTCATCAATGATGGGCGCTCGCTAGTCGTTCGCTTGAGCGTCTTCAACTTGAGCAAGCCATGTAGATGATACATAACGTCTTTGTACAGTGATGGATTTCTCTGACCCCTCAAATTGTAGTTTGGATGTAAGAGTCGCGAGACAGTCAGCATGTCTGTTGTTGGTACGACCGGTATGGACAATAATTGCATCAGAAAAATGAGCTAATAGTCGTTGTGCTTCGTCCCTGAATGGATCAAGTTTTACTTCTTTGAGGGAGTACACGCCATTCATTTGATTGACCAGCAACTTTGAGTCTCCTCTTATCTCTAGGTGCATTGCTCCTGCTTGCTTGGCCAAGGATAACCCTAGGAGGAAAGCTTCAAAGTACAATAGCCATATGTCTTCTTGAATAATTGAGATCTCTGAAAACTCACCGGGCACTTCTTCATGCAGCATTGTGATGTCTTCTCCAGGAAAGGCAGCAAGTAAGTCTGCAACTGCTTGACCTTTGGTTGCTTTAGGAAGGACACATGCTATGCCAAACTCTGACATCTGAAGTAACCATTTTGCCGGTCTTCCAATCAGAGTGGGTTTCGACAGTAATAATTTTATGGGATCAGCTTTGGCCATTAGCACAACTCTATTTGATAGTAGACAATGCCTAAATTTATGGATCGCGTGAACCAATGCTAGACACGCTCTTTCGGATTTTGGGTATCGGAGTGGAGCATCCCTCATCGTACGACTGAAGTAATAGATTGGACGTTCGACGCCTTCTTCATCTTCTTGAGCGAGAAGTGCTCCGATAGCGACATCACTAGAAGCCGTGTAAAGTATTAATGGTCGTCCTTGCACTGGAGATTTCATGAAAGCAGACGATAGTAATATCTGCTTTATTTTCTGGAATGCCTCTTGTTGGACGGTCGTCCATGTAAAACTTGATCCTTTCTTCAATAGAGGAGTGAACGAAGTAATGAGTTGATCCAACCCAGGAATAAACCGCCGAATATAATTTACCTTGACCATAAAGCTCTTGAGCTCTTTCACTGTACGTGGAGGAGGCATGGTAGTAATGGCTTTCGTCTTGTCTGGGTCAACCTTGATTCCTTCTGCGGTGCCTAGGAATCCCAGAATTTTTCCAGAAGAAACACTAAAAGCGCTCTTCAGAGGATTCATCTTTAACTTATGTTATCTGCATCTTTCGAAGACTTGTCTTAAAATGTCTAGGTGGGATGCTCGAGTTTTCGATTTCACCACTACATCATCAACATAGTATTCTACTTGCTTGTGCATCATGTCGTGGAATATCGCAGCTCGTTGATAAGTGACTCCTGCATTCTTCAGGCCAAAAGGCATCACCATGTAATAAAAATTTCCAATGGGAGTTCGGAACGCGGTTTTGTTAGCATCATGTTCGTACATCTTGATTTGGTTGTATCCACTATAACCATCCATGAATTAGAACGCTGGTTGCATCAACGAGCATATCAATGTTGGGAAAGGGTAAATCGTCCTTCGGGCAACATTTTTTCAGGTTCCTAAAGTCCACACAACATCGGGTTTGACCATTTTTTTTTTACCGGGACAATGTTCGCCAGCCATGTTGGATGTTGAATGGGTCTGATGAATCCTGTTGTTAGTAGTTTATGGATCTCGACTTAGATTTGTTCCTCAACATCGTGTCTTAACTACCTGGGCGGTTGCTTGACAGGTTTGGAGCCGGGAGTAATGTGCAGATGATGAGTGACTAATTTGTCATCTAAACCGGGCATCTCTTCGTACGTCCAAGCAAAGATATCTTGATACTCTTTCAACAGACATATTATTCCTTCTCGTTCCTCTGATGATAGAGCAGAACTGATTAAGATTGGTCTCGGGTTCTCATTTGTTCCAATGTTGATAGTATCAAGATCATCAATAGTGGAATCTGTGCCATCTTGTAGCTGTCGTGGTGCATCTTGAATTTCTTCATCAGGCGATTGCTCGTTCTTACATGATTTTTCAGGGCGGGGAGACTTTTCATCGACCTCCCCTGCTAATTGCTAATCTTTACGTCGGAGATAAATGACTCTCCCTTCTGCATCATAACTAGTAATAAAGTTGGATTTTTTATGAGTCGTACCTTGACCATGACGACGCTTGAGTGGTGTGGCAGATGGTTTGATCGATTTAGCATCTGACGATGATGGTTTGTCAGTTTTCTCAATAGATTTCCAACCTGGGAGTGGAGTACTGTAGATCTTTTTTGGAGGTTCGGGGATGCTCTTTGGTGGTTCCAGGAACCCAGCATCATAAACCGGGGAATAAGGAGACACTGAAGCTGCAATGCGGACAATTTTGTTGTTGAGCAAAGCTTTCATTCATTGATGGTATGTCGAAGGGACAACCTTATTGTCATGGGGCTATGGTCGTCCGATTATCATGTGATAATCAGGGTCTTTCTCGATCACATGAAACTTGACAGTGGATTGAATTGGCCCTACTTTCAGATCCACATAGACATAACCGTATGTGTGACTCTGGCTTCCTCCAAAACCCGTCATTAATATGGCATGATGAACAATCTTTCTTTGTGGAACTTTGGCTTCCTTGAGAGTCTTCATAGTGATGAGATTTGTAGAAGCGCCTGTATCGACAAGAGCTCTCTTGAATTCAGAGTCTTTGATGAAAGCGGTTACGTACAAGGCCCAGTTATGTCCCTCTTCTACCATTCGGTCTTCTTCAGTGAAGGTGATGTTGTTGATCGAATGTTCAGATGCCATGGACACTTCCTCAACTACCAGAGACGATGGAATTATTCGCCCATCAGATGATATTTGGTTGAGTGCGGCATACGTGTTCGTACGTTGATATCTGGAGAAGTGCAGGAGTTCACATAGATTCTCGATTAAATGTGTGACTTCCTGATCCATCGGATTCTCATAAGTAGTGAAACTGTTGGCTTGAGGATGATCATCATTTGAGGGGTTAGCCCTTAGTGCCAGAACTTGAGCAGAGGCGTCACTCAAATCTGATGTTAACCTGACGAGGAAATTCAGTATGCTGTTTAGCATCTCTTTCATCAGGTCCATGTTCCTTGTATGAATCTCCTGTACCCATGCTAACTCGATCAATGTCGGGATTTCTCCGTCGACTGTGCCATCGGATGGAGTGTTAGAAGGAGGAACATTTCCATTCGAAAGATTCTGACTGGAATTTGGAGTAGTTGAGTTGGACCTAAGACCAACCATCTTTGTGAAAATTTGAGATTGCAACCGAGAGACTAACCTCCCACTGTGGTCGCCAATCTGTAGATGGGGAAAAACGATTTGCTGGTTTTTTAGGAAAGTGAAGAGACGACGGTTCGGACGAGACTCCTCAACCGAGCAAACTGCTTAACTTCACACGGATGTACTACACGGGAGTGTTTTGAGTTAGAGAGATCAATTTGTAGGACTCCGGACTAAACCAAGTCAATGACCGTTCCAGAGTCAATTCGGTCACAAAGAGGGAGATGGGTTAATCTGTAAGAGGGAAGCTGAGAATTGTGGGATCAATGATGATCAAGGATTGTGGATGTGTTGAAGGTTTCCGCAAGTATGTGAACTGTGTAAATAAGTTTCGATCGAGAGAATTGTATCCTCCAGTCATGGATTTTTGACTTATTTATATTGTCAGAATAGTAAACACATTGATCCCAGTAAGTGTGACGGTTTCTTGAGTGTAAGAGTGGAAAAGTGGGAGATCGTGATAAAATCAGTTCCATATCGTGTGGAGACCTCGTTGATCGTCCACCCACTAATTTGCTAACTCCCTCAACCGCTTGTACAACTTAGTCACGTTTCTCATCGTGGATGAACACACGTGCGCCGTAGGCCGCCAGACCAAAACCCTAACTAATATCCCCCATGTGACGTGATTAATGTCTCACGAACGTGGAGTCTGCAAGGCAACGTGTATTTAATTAGTCAGTCGTTGACTTGATTAGACGATGAGTCTAAGTATTGTTCAATCGAGCATGATTGCTGGATGCTCTAGGATTCATGAATTGAACATGTCTGCTGGGACATATAGTTCTCGAATGAATGATGTTGATATTTTGAGCAAATATTGCTCGTATGATAAATCGTTGAATATTTATAGTTGAATCAATATTACCACTCTGAGCAACGTTGCTCGTGTCTGAATAAAATTATTGAATATTGGTAGTTAAATCAATATTCCTCGTTTGAGCAAATATTGCTCGTCTGAGCGAATATTGCTCGTTTGATGAATTATTGGTAGCATGACCGAATAAAATATTAATTAAAATATTGGTAGCTGAACTAAATATTATATAATTAATTAAGATGTTGATTGCTGGATCAACATAAAATTATTAGTGTTTAAACTTGCTCAAAATTATAATTTGCCGAGCATTAATTTCAAAACCCTAATTTTGATCGATTGCTGATCAGTTGGTGATTTATTGAAGATCAATCACTGAGTGAATGAGGGACCAGATACATGGGATGATGGACGACCATGTAGTGCCCAGGTGCTCGTGAGAGCATGCACCAAAATCCTTTGTTGACCAGTTGGTGAAAGGATGATTAAATATTGGTTTAATCATTTATTAAAATAGTGCTCGTCTAAGCATTAAGTAATTATGGAGAAGTGAGGGACCGACCAAGAGAGCATAAAACCGTCACTTGGTGGTGTGGGACCAGCTGACGGTCGATTGAGCGAGTCCCAAGTTGGTTGAAGAGAGTTTGGACCCAATATGAGCAATTGAGAGTAAATTAGGTCAAAATTGTGAAGATGTGTGGGACCGGCTCCTTGCAAGCCTTGGGGACGGCCTTGGTCGGTCAAGGAAGCATGCCCGTGTCACCATAATGTCCGTGTCTCAATCCTGAGAGTTTTGGATTTTCAGAAGAGTTTGATCTTTGACTAAAATTCTTGATTTTGCTCGAATGAGCAAGTAAATTTTTTCCCATTCGATCAATACTTTGAGAATATTAAAATAATAATATTTTAATATTTTTCGTGAGTAGCCTAGTCGGTCATGTGACCATTTGACTTTTTGGCTTTTTCACCGTTTGAGCAATATTTGAGAAAATATGGAAAAACCAGGGTTTTTGCTCAAACGGAGGAGTTTCATGAGATGAGGGAAATAATAATTATGAAAAACAAGGGATTGCAAGGTGTGGAACCGTCCATGGATAGGGAATGGCCGGATGGCTAGGTAGCCCGGTCTGTGACACCTTCCCTTATTTTATTATTTTTTATCGTTTGAGGGAAAATATGGAGAAACAGGGAGTTTTGCTCAAACAAGGAAATTTGCTCGAATGAAGGAGTCTTCATGAGATTATGAAAATAAGAAAATAAGAAAAAATAAAGTAAGAGGCGTGGGGGACCGGTCACGGCGGCATGATCGTCCGGCCGGTGGGCCTGGTCCCTAGGCGCCTCTTTTTATTTTATTATTATTATTTTCTCTCTCCTATTTTGCATATGTTAACTCGTTTGTCCATATTTTTGAATGCTCATTCGTGCATTTGAGTGCTTGTTCGTGCATCATCGTTGAGTACACTTGCACCATTTTCTTGGGGCTTACTCAGTGATAGTCCAGACGCCCGATTGTTGAGTATTTATTACTAATTCATGAAATTCAGCTGAGAATGATTCATGAAACGGAGTAATAAAATGAATTGAGTATCTATTACTAATCCATGGAATCCAGTCGGGGAATTCAAGGAACGGAGTAATGAGATAAAATGGTTATCTATTACTAATCCATGGGATTTAGCCGGGGATGAGCCATGGAACGGAGTAATGAGATATAATAGATTATTTTTTAGGAATTCAGTTGGCGAATGACACTAGAACTAATCTATTTGCAGAATCGAGATATGAGATAGTTGAAGCATCATATTCGTTCTGAGGGTGTATAGTCAGGGAACAACGAACGGCGTGACGTCCTGAAGGCGTTAAGCTCTCTAACAAACATTATGTCTAGAGAACCGCCCAATCATCAAGATTCTATACACGGTCTCTCTACATAGTCAGGGAACAACGTGCAGCGTGACGTCCTGAAGGCGTTAAGCTCCCTAACAAACAATTATGTCTAGAGAACCGCCCAATCATTAAGATTCCATGTAGAGGTGGGTCTCTCTTCGTAGTCAGGGAACAACTTGCAACGTGATGTCCTGATGGCGTTAAGCTCTCTAACAAACAATTATGTCTAGAGAACCGCCCAATCATTAAGATTCTATGTAGAGGTGATGATGAAATGTGTGAAGCATCGAACGCTCAGCCGGGGATGCCTTTCGAGAAACATATTCATCGTAGCTCTAAGAGAAACGCTCACTCAGTCAGAGATCGTGAAACGGTTCACGGATCGTAAAATATGAATCGTCACATGCGTTTCCGAAGCCGGGTCAGAAACATGCAGTATCATGATTTTACGATTTTGACCTTTGTCAAAAATCCACCATCAACAGTATCATAATTCCTTAACACTATGATCATGTGATCATGTCTCACTACTAGAGTATAATTATTCACAGCTTCGCAGTTATGTTTTCAATATAACACGACTTGAAAGATACATTAGGAATGAAACAGTTCAAGTCAAAATATTACTAACCTCAAGAGGAAGGATGATGTCGTCGTTTTAGCTTGTTATTTCTTCACATTCTTCAAGTCTTCGAGTAATACTTGTATGTCTCATAATCCTAATCTTTCTAGTCTAACCTATATGAAGTTGTCTCTGGTACATAATCAAGCGACTCTTTAAATGAGTATTGATTCACTAAAATATGACAACCAAACTTGACATACCAACGTTTGGTGGGTTCAACCGAGCTATGCTCTAACAGATATAAACTCTACACACATATTGTCAAGGATCTTTAAGTTGGTCTGCTTGCGTTTGTATTAGGTTTTATCCATACAGTTTGCCGAACAAAAAAGTTGGTGGTTTACTTGGTACCCCTCTCCATTTCACAAAATATGGTGTATAAGTATATTGTTCAGCTACCTCTAATTTTTTTCCAGCTAACCGAACTTGTCTCTGTAACTTCAGAAAATGGCAGTTCGGCTATATCAATATTATCTTCTCATGGCAGAACCTTTTACTTCGATTGCCTTTTGGACTTTACTCAACCAAAACCAACTCAATTGTTAGTAAAATGATTTAAAATAAGCATAAAAGTCCAATACAAACCAAACTATAAAATTCCTTAACTAAAACTAAGACACCTAACCATCAAAATGTGTATTACAAACCAAACATACAAAATGCGTAACTAAACTGTAGCTCAAGCTCAAACCATCAATTATGCTTTAAAGATGTAGATAAGAGATAACATGAGAACAATTATTCATAGATCTTCTTCCAAAATCATTCCTATATCAGAGATCACACCGACTTATGATTATAATGCTAAAAAAATGGAATCATGCGGATATTTATACATGGATTAGATCCAAATGACGAGATAAAGCTAGATGCATATGAATTATGATATCTATATGTACCGAATCATTTGATGATGAACTCAGATCATGCATTTTTAAGCTTTCTTGATGAGAAAAAGAAAATGCCAGATCTATATGATTTTTAGCTAATATGCTTCAATTTTGAGATAATAAAACTTAGTTAATGTGAAACAACATATAAGGGAGATCAAAATGCTCAAAACATCCGTCATTAACAATACCCGTAACAGATCGAAGTAGTAATGCATCGTCACGATCAAAAGATAAGGTTAGATGCGATTCATGCATATCATGCTCAATCTATATTAAGATGACTATAACGCAGATGATTCATGTTAATTATCACGAGAAACTTAAAAGTAATGTGTCTTATGCATAAAAGAGCTTAGATTTACGTTTTCAGATCCAGAAATCATGCACATATAGCAATTCCTTCATAAAATCGTGTCCCAAATTAGGTTTTTCCAAACATCAAGATTACGATTTATCATGATTTTTTAATATAATTCAGTCATAATGTAGATGTTAAAAGTTATTTCCTGCGTCAATGAAGATGTATATTTCGTGTCCTAGGAGCAGAGACTTTGTATACCTACCTACACAAATTTATGATTTGATGATTCGTCTAGATAATTACCAATCCCGATCAATTACAGTACTCTTACATGTGATTATCTCGATTCAAACAAGTTAGGGATTTATGGTCATCTTCTATGTCGTTCAGATTGTCAGTCCATAAAGTATCAAGAGAAAGAACCACTAAAAAGTATTTTTTATTGATCAGTAAAAGTTGTGTACATTGTACTTGATTTACAAGCATAGCCTTCCTTGCTATTTATACTAGCGTTAACTATCATGCAAGAAGTGTGCCCAACCGCCTTAATCTAGCTGGAGATGATGTCATTTATATTTCCACTCAAACATCACTTCCTTCTCGAATGATCTCATCGACCTAGGTAGCTCTCCTTGTCACATGACTCTTACTCCCTGTTGTGGGCTCTTGGTCTTGACTTCTAGTTGTGTCTTCGGTCTCTATTTTAACTATGGTCTCCAGAACACAGATCGAACGCATGGTTTAGTCTTAGTTTTTAGCTCGTGGTTATGAGAGTATAATATCTTCTAAGTCTTGCACGTACTAAATACCTGTCTGTCCGATCCCGACGTAGGTTCTCTCTCAGCACTCTAGATCGTATGACATGTACAACTGTCAGTATTGGGTAAATGGTATATTTTGTCATCTACAATATCCATAAAAGTGTTATCAATTACGAGACTTGTTTCTTGTAGAATTCGTATCTTGAAAGATAGATAACAATTTTAAAACTTGTCGGAATTCCGTTTAGATTATTTGGATACGAATAAATTGATCTTGGATATTGATTTTTTAAATTGCCCAAGTACTCTTCTTTACAATCAGGTTCACGAACTCCATAATCTATACTTTATGATTGAGAAGAGATAGAGATATAAACTCTACATACATATTGTCAAGGATCGTTAAGTTGGTCTGCTTGCGTTTGTATTAGGTTTTGTCCATACAGTTTGCCGAACAAAAAAGTTGGTGGTGTACTTGGCACCCATTTCCATTTCAAAAAGTCTGGTGTATAAGTATATTGTTCAGCTACCTCTAAATTTTGATCAGCTAACCGAACTTGTCTCCGTAACTTCAGAAAATGGCAGTTCGGCTATATCGATATTATCTTCTCATGGCAGAACCTTTTACTTCGATTGGATTTTTGACTTTAATTCAACCAAAACCAACTCAATTGTTAGTAAAATGATTTAAAATAAGCATAAAAGTCTAATACAAACCAAACTATAAAATAACTTAACTAAAACTAAGAGACCTAACCATCAAAATGTGTATTACAAACCAAACATACGAAATGCATAACTAAACTGTAGCTAAAGCTCAAACCATCAATATATACTGAGATTAAAGTCTGAAAACGGATTTTTGTTTCAAACACTCTATCACGACGACCATTACGAAAAATTATTTTACCATGTCTCGCACCACGAGTTTGTTATTCAACTTCCTCGTCACTTTGGGTCTCATCTACGGTTAGTTCGAGTGTAGTAGGAGCAGCTCGACTTGAATCATCACCTGGTTTTTGAATTCTCTTCATTGTCTTATGCTGGCTTGACTCCACAACGTTAGGTAATAGTACTGTATATCGCTGGTTGTAAAGGTCGGTTTGTTGTTCTGTCGTCATCGGCTCTCTACTGCGAATTTTAGCCATCATTTTATTTTGGAGTTTCTTACCCCCACCCCCACCCCCAACCTATTTTCAGTTAAACCGAAAAATAAGTTATTTTAATTTTAATTTTTTAACAACTTAAAGAGTATAAAGAGATTCAAAGTATCTTGCCAAACTGTCAAATAACTTCAAATCGTCTTGGTCACAAGAAGGCATCTTCTCGGTTTCAACTCCCTTGTTCCTAGCCTTCTTCTTATTCACATTCTCAACATGATCTTGACTTTCTTTATGTATTATAAGATGATGAGTAATACCTTGATATTGTTCCATGTATCATTCTCCAATAGAAATTGGGTTATCCTTTAAAGGTATACACTCAGTTGCCTCAACAAGGTAGTTTTCCTTATTGTTCCAGTGATCTATTGTTGAAGTGGGCCATGCTTGATATTAAAAAAAATTGTTCGTGTTCGTTGTTCTCTTTTCCACCAAACTAAAGTTCTCATTCTCCACGCTTTGTATATTTTTGACACAACAAATTTATCGTAATACTCTTCGAGGATTGTAGATTGAGAAAATGCCAGGATAAAACGATGGACTGTAGTAACCCGAGATATGTGAGAATTCTTGTACCTAGTCTTCATCTAATTCAAAAGAGTAAGGGTGAAAATTAACCTTATTCCACATTCATATTATCCAAGTCCTCCCTCAACTTTGTCAACTAATTCTCTTTAGACTTTTTCTGCACGTGTTTGAAAAAGTATTTCCTTGTCGTCGGCATCCTATAAACCCAATCTTCCTTTTTTGAAGCCAAGTTCAATTCAGGGAAGTAGTCGTACACCCACACCTATGAGAATATGATAAAGAAAACCCTCAACAACAAGAAATGTTCGGCTGCGACAAAAATATATAAGTGCCAACCATGGTTTTTAAAAACGTACGATGCCAACAAATAAAAAATCGAGTCAGAGCGCACCAATGAAACGTTTCACCAAAGAATCATATTATTCAACGCTTTATGACTAAAGTCTAGCCGAATCCTATGCATCATTAAAAAAAAATTCCTTTTTTGCAAAAATAAGTCTTCTGAGGACTCAAACCAGAGGCCTTATGGTAGTTAAGTAACATTCCAATCACTATGTCATCCTTCATCTCGTGATTATTAACACATATTTTTACTCTTTATACAAAAACATTGAAATACATATAATTTTTATCACATGTTTTACATAATTAAATATTATTATACACAAATATATGACTCAAAGATCGACCATGAATCGTCGCTTCATGATTCAACATACGATTCAATTCTTAAAAATGAAAAAAAAGTCACACTTCGCTTCACGATTTAAAAACATTCTCAACTGAATATTACTTTATGGGTAACTTAGTCATTTACTTCAACATGGAAATTTACCAAACATAAATTATAGTATATATGTTCCACATCACTTTGTATATTATTGTTTACCAAACGTTTAACAGCACAGCACAGCAAAGCACCGTACAGCACAACAGAAGAAAAAAAACACTTTTCAAAAACTCACATCATTACCAAACTCGGCCTAGATCTCCCTCAAAAGCAGAAAGCTAATTAACTTTGTTGGAGTATTATTGAAGCTGAAGCTGAGAACAGAACTAGCACTGAGCAAATGATGGCCAATACTGAAGCTTTTGCTGCCAATTCTATCCCTACGGAACATGCTCCACCTAATGAGGTATTTCTTTTTCAAAACCTTAAAACTCAGCATGATAAGCTAGAATTCAATTTTAATTTTCAACTCAAACTAATCTGCTGACATATTTTTATCTCAAGTTTTATCTTTACTCTCATTAAAATTTATAGAATCAAATGAAGAATAAATTCTTTTCAACAACCTAAATGCATGTACTTCTTTTATCTGATTTTGTTTCTCAAAAATGGCATGAATAATTCCTTTCCCTGGTACAATCAATTATTGTTCTCTTATATGGTGATGGATGCTAGAGCTTATGGTAATGACTTCAAAGTTTTATCATGGAACCTCCAGGGTATTAGGTATGAGTTAAAACAAGATCATCTAAACCATCTCAATAAAACACATAACCCAGACATGATTTTCTTATCAGAGACTAAAGTTAAGATACAATGTGTAGAGAAATGCCTGATAAAATTGAAAATGAAAGATTGGTTTATTATCCCTTCCATTGGTAGATCAGGTGGATTTGTTATTGCTTGGACTCAGGGAGTTTCTGCAAACCTTATTTCTTTTAAGGAAAATGTTTTAAATTTCCATGTTAGAATGGATAATATGAGCTTTAATATGTCTTTTGTTTATGGTGCTTTAGATAAGAACTTAATAATTAAAAAGTGGGATTTCATTTCTAGTTTTAGTGATATAAATAGTCCTTGGTGTTTGATAGGAGATATGAATTTTATTCTTCATAAAGATGAAAAGGAAGGAGGAAAAGACACTAACTCTAGTAGCCTAGCTTATGTTTATAGCTGCATTCAGAAGTTAAGACTAGTAGATTTACAATTTACAGGATTGCCTTTCACTTGGACAAATAAAAGAATGGGAAAAAATAACATACAGGAAAGAATTGATAGGTATTTAGTCAATCATAAATGGTTAGAATTATTTCCTAAATCCTACACAAATCATCTCACAAGAGTTATGTCGGATCATGCCCCAATAATGTTAGAAACCTTACCAAAAACAGGAAAAGCTAATAGACCCTCTAGGTATATGAAATGCTGGCAGGAACATAAATCATATAGTAACCTGATTGAAAACTCCCTAGAGAGAAGTAAAAACAAGAATTCTGATATAAACGACACTATTAAGAGATTAGGAACAATCTTAGAGTTTGGAACAAAAAGAAGTTTGGAAACATTTCGGACATCTTAAATGAACTTGAAGTAGAAAACAAGAAGCTTTGCAACTATGAGTCCAAGAAAAAACTAGAACTATTACATAATGAACTAAATTCTTGGTATACAATAGAAAAAATGTATCGGGAACAACATGTAAAAGAAAATTGGATAAAAAGAATGACCATAATACCAGATTTTTTCATCAAAATGCTTCAGAAAGACAAAAAATTAATAACATTTACGCTCTTAAGGATAATAGTGGTATGTGGATTGAGGGTCAGGATAATTTAAATAATCTTGTTACTAATTTTTTTTTTTGAATATATATCAAACAAATGATAGTACTATTGATTCGATTTTTAGTAGTATTTTAGAACCTAAGATTAATCAAAATGATAATACTAACCTATGTAGTATCCCTCTTGAGGATGAAATTAAGGAGGCGCTTTTCAATATGAATTCTTGGGGGGCTCCTGGACCTGATGGCTTCCTTCCGGGTTTTTACCAGAATCATTAGAGTGATCTTAAAACAGATATTGTAGCATGGGTTCAACAAGTGTTTAGAGAAAGAAAATTTAAACAAGAAATGAATCACACTTTTATATCCCTAATTCCGAAAATAAAACACCAAAAAACCCCAGCGACTGTCGACCAATTAGCCTAAGTAATGCTTTATATAAGATGGTAGCTAAAATCCTAGCAAACAGGGTTAAACCTTACTTAGATAAACTAATTTCACAGAATCAGTCGGCTTTTATTCCCAAGAGACAAATAACTGACAACATTTTAGTGGCACATGAGATTCTACATACAATGAAAACTAGTAAAAGGAAAAATGGATATATGGCATTAAAACTTGATCTCTCTAAAGCCTTCGACAGACTCGAATGGAACTTTATTATTAAAATTTTAGAATGTCTAGTTTTTTCGAAAGATTTATGTGATCTCATTTATGTTTGCATCTCTTCTGTTTCTTATGTTGTCTTAGTGAATGGTATCCCAGGTAAGATTTTCTTTCTCACTAGGGGAATCAGGCAAGGAGATCCTCTATCTCCAGCCTTATTTATTATTTGCATGGAAGCTTTGTCTTCTCTCTTATATCATGCTGAAAAATCAGGCAAAATTAGTGGTGTTAAAGTTACAAGTCAGAGCCCTTCTGTTTCTCATTTATTTTTTGCTGACGACTCTTTCATTTTCTCCGCTGCTAGTATTTCTCAGGCTCACAACCTTTTAGACATTCTCAAAATATTTAGTAACTCCTCTAGCCAGCTCATAAATCATCAAAAATCTGGAATATATTTTAGTAAAAAAGTTCAAAACAAGCATTGTAAAATCTTAGCTAGAATTCTTAGGGTTAGTAGAATCACCAAAACCGATACTTACGTAGGCACTCCCTTATTTTTCAATAATACTAAATCTTTTAACTACCAAAATATGCTAGATAGGGTGTATAATATAATTCAAGGTTGGAAAGCTAAATTTCTGTCACAAGCTAGTAGGACTACGCTTATAAAGTCTGTCACTAGTGCCATGCCAATGTTTCAAATGATGTGCTTCTCCTTACCTAAGAAAACCCTTGATCGGCTAGATGCTCTTCAAAGAGACTTTTTTGGTGGAAGAAAACTAGAAACAATAGAGGTTTATATATAAAGGCTTGGGATGCTATGTGTACTAGTAAAGTTAGTGGCGGTCTAGGTATTAGGAATCCTCATAAATTTAACTTAGCCCTCCTCACTAGGCTAGCTTGGAGATTAATAAATAATCCTGATAAGCTTTGGTGCAAAATCCTTAAATGCAAATATTTCCCAAAAAAAAAACCACTAAGGTAAAAAAAAAAAAAAGAGTAACAAATCTTGGGTTTGGACTAGCATATGTAAAGGGTTGGACATTATAAAAGAGAACCATAGCTGGGATATATGAAATGGTGAAAACATTAATATCTGGTCAGATAAATGGCTTTTAGATGGTGAAGTCCCAAAACCTAGGAATGAGGTTAGTAATAATAGATGCAATATGGTTTCTGATTTGATTAACTCTAAAGGAGAATGGAATGATAGTATAATAAATAGTCTGTTTGATGATGATTATATTTTGAAAATTAAAATGATTGAACCTAATATTAAAAATAATGACAGACCTAAATGGATTGGTACCCGTGATGATGAGGTTACAGTTAAGTCTGCTTATAACTACTTATGTACTAGGAAACATTTAGATGTTAGAGTGGAATGGTTAGATATATGGAAGATTAAAGTTATCCCTAGAGTGCAACTGTTTATGTGGAAATCCCTTAGTGATTTCCTGCCAGTCAGGGAAAGATTAGGAAGACATATCCTGTTAGATACGCAATGTGTTCAGTGTAATAAGATTACAAGTGAAACAACTGGCCATCTTTTCCTTGAATGTAATTTTTCTGAAGATATTTGGAGAGGCATGTCTTATTCGCATATATTTTACAAAAGGAATAACCTTGGATTTAAAAAATGGTGTGTTGAGTGGCTAAAAGATAAGATCAATAGAGAAGTTTGTGCTTATATTCTTTGGTTTATATAGAACTATAGATGCAGGGTTGCCTTTGATGGCATTAAACCTAATCCCATTGATCTGATAAACAATACTCCCTCCGTTCCGATTTACTTGACGTTGTAGAGATTTTCACGGAGATTAAGAAATACCAGAGAGAGTAAAATCTTTCCAATACTACCCATATTAATTCCTTCTTAAAGATTTAAATGGCCTAGTTTTTAGTTTCCAAATTCTAGGAAAGTTATCAATCCCGTAGTAATTTACTTGGGATATACTACCAAATTCTCCATCATTTTGGAACATAATAGAAGATTATAGTAGATTTAAAAATTAGAGAACTGATTACAATAAAAATTAATGATATTGTGTGATTCCAAAGCAAGGGCAAATCAGTAAGAATATGGGAAAAATACTAAAACTATCATCTATTTTGGAACACACAAAAATCCCTAAAACATCAAGTAAAATGGAACGGAGGGAGTATAAAAAGAGATCTGAATTTTTATCAAGTCACTAAACTGAGCAGTCCTACTCACCAAGCAGCTGGAACTAAAAAAGCTTGTGATCTTCCTCACCCAGGCTGTAAAACTGGGTCAACTGATATTTTTAGAAACTCTAATTACATTATGTTTGATGCTGCTTTCAATAAACTGTCTAAGAGCTTTGCTTACGCTCTGGTGTTGTTTGATAAATATGGTTTTATTTGTAACTTTGCAGGAGGTACAGGTAAGTGCTCTGATTTCGATGAGGCAGAAGCTAGAGCTTGCAGGGAAGCCACAAGGTGGGCCAGAAACTCAGGAATAAACTATATCATTTTCTTTAATGACAAACTCAACATTATTAATGGCATGAGGATAAGATTTTTTGCTGCAAATTGGAGATGTAAAGCTTTTATTGATAAAGCTCTGGACATCAAAATTCTTTTGCTTCTTCTTCTTCTTCTTCTTCTTCTTTATTTTATGTTAACAGAGATTGTAATTTCGTAGCGGATAAAATAGCTAAAAATATTAATAGTCTTTTAAAGCAGGATATAGACTCTAGGAAGTGGGACAAAAGTATGAAGTTAGATTTCCTTAAAAATGTTTGCAAGTTGAACAATGTTGAGTGTGACTTTGTGCACCACCCCTAAACCAAGGGTGCACATTCCTCCCCTCCCTATTTGTTCATGGTTAACCCTAGTTACCCACCTTTTTATATTATTCTTAGATATTTTAAAGATAAGACAACATAGGAAATCGCATAACAAAATTGAATCATTAATATCATATATCCATGTTTCTCTGAGAACCCAAGTATCAAGTCACTACTAATATGAAAAACGAGAAAATGAGAAAACAAACCAGACACAGTGAACACTTAACAAGGGTTTTGATTAATAACAAACTAAAACGTTTTTAAGTCCAAAGAGATTATATTCTCTACTAAGAGGGTCTTGATGAATTCTGGTTGAGAATTGAAATATAGTAAGATAGTGGGGAAGATTATTAAGCAGACTACTACAAAATCAGTTGACGGATGATGTTTTTTCATCATGACTGTGATGATTATTGATTAAGTGTAAGATTTAAATCAATTGGCGATGATGACTAGTATTAGTTGTGGTAGTAGTAAAATTACTATTGGGATGAGATATGAATGAGTTCAATCGAAAAGATGATGATTTTTAAAACTGAATCACATAAGAAACTTGTATGATCTCATGCAGATAGTAAGAAGACGAAGTACCGAGCAAAAAAAAAAATAGACGACAAAATCAAGAAGAAAAATGGTAGTGGTGACTTTTTGTTCCTTAACAAATCAAAATTTCGACTCTAGTGTTCTAGTGGCGACTTTTTGTTCCTTGACAAATCAAGATTTCAAATCTAGTGTCTCGTCACCACCATTTTCTTCAATGGAATTTTTGAGGATACAGTAAAAAGAGGGAAGAAAATATGGATTTGTCCCTAATTTTTTAGTTTTCAGTTCCTCCGATTTCCAATGTTGGTATTTATTTTCCAAGTTAGCTGCAACAGCTTCCTGCAAAGATCTCAATGCATATTTGAGCACATATCAGTTTGGTGTCGGAATACCTTGCGGCGGTGAAGGCATATTACACTCAGCAAACAGGCTGCTGGATTTGATGGGCAATGATAATACTAAAACCATGATGTTAATTAACTTTTCCAATGCATTCAACTTGGTGGATCATTCTACTATGATTAAGGAGGTCAGAAAACACTGCCCCATCATGTCCAGATGGGTGGAGTTTTGCTACTCGCACCCAGCAAGATTGTATTACAACGACTCTGTGCTTTCTTCCTCTAAGGGGGTTCAGCAGGGCGACCCACTAGGTCCCCTGTTATTTGCACTAGCACTACACCCCCTTGCTGACATGATAACATCGCAGTGCAATCTTGATTTTCATGCGTGGTACTTAGACGACGGAACTATTGCAGGAGATACTTTAGAAGTGTCTAAGGCTTTAAAAATCATACAAGATGAGGGACCACGTAGAGGCCTCTATCTCAACATTATGAAAACCGAGATATTTTGGCCAACAGTCGATGCAAGGAGAGATGATTTAGGTGTATTTTCCGCCTCACATTAGCAAGCCTACAGCTGGCGTCAAAATATTAGGTGGACCTATTAGCCTGGATAGGCAATTCTGCAGTAACTTAGTCCTGAAACGTGTTGATAAAACAATACAACTGATGCAGCAAGTTCGGAGACTCCAGGACCCACAAAGCGAGCTGCTTCTATTGCGCAACTGCACCGGAGTTTCCAGACTTTATTTTTCCCTTCGCACCACCAGTCCAGAGGCTTTGCAGGAGGCTATATCTGCGTTTGATACACACCTCATGCAGTACTTGCAACAATTAATAGTGGGTGATGGTGCAGGGTTCGGTTTGGTCCAGCAACGGCTTTCCACTTTGCCAATTAAAGACGGTGGTCTCGGAGTTCATATTATGGCAAATACTAGTAAGTATTGCTACTTGGCCTCTTAAGCTCAAACTCAACACTTGCAAAACTCCATCTTACAGCTACCAACAGCAACAGATCCTTGCATACGCTTTCAACAAGCTCTACAGTCTTTCACACAAGCGTGTGGATTATCTAGTTCCAATTTCAACATCAACGATGCTGCCCCCCATTACATGAATTCCCTGGCAGTCATATACTTTGGTGTTGTCAAGGAAAGTATTCCAACTAGCTACAATTTAACCGAGCGTGATGCTATTTTATGGCAGTGTAATAGGACTGAACATGCGATGGACTTCCTCAAAGCCATCCCTATCAGCGGGCTTAATCAAACTGTTGGACCGAGACAGTTCAGTTCCATCCTAAAGTACCGGCTTGGCATTCCATTTTTCGATGAAAATAACTTGTGCTCCAGCTGTTCATGCCTCATGGATATCTTTGGTGATCATGCAATACATTGTGCTAACGACGTAGGCCTCAAATTTCGGCATGACCTAGTTAGAGATGTCATAGCAGATATGTGTTACAAAGCTGGAGTAGCCATGAGGAAAGAGGTTTCTTTGGGATTTCTGTCGGATAATGGTAGCGGTTTGAAACCTGCAGATCTTTTGGTATATAACTGGATAGATGAGAAGGATGTGTGCTTTGATGTTACTGGTGCGTCGCCCTTTACAAGTACCAGAACTCGCAACTTTATACCTGGGCATGCCATATCTGCAGCAGTCACCCGAAAGTGTACTAAGTATCTTGACAAATGCATGGCTCAAGGGTACGGTTTTGGCGTATTGGCTTTCTCATCCTTTGGTGAACTCAGTGCTGATACAATTTCACTTCTGAAAAGATTGAGACGCAAACTATAAGATCGGCGGTTCTCTTTTTCATAGGCTAGGCATCACTATTCAAAAGGTGTAGGAGCCCAGCTTGTCGCTCGGCTACCTCCAATTGATGTTCCTAATGACGTGTAATGAACCGATTATTCTAATTAATAATAATAATTGAATTCATGTAGGTATTGAAACAAAATAACTAAACCAGAATTAAAAGTATAGCCAATGAAATAAGGAGGAATGTGCACCCAGGTTAACAGGGGTGCACAAAGTCGCACTCAACAATGTTACTATTCTTTCTTAGTTCCAATGAATTTCCTTTTATCAAAAATAAAAATAAAAAAAAAATAATTTTGCAAAAATAAAAATAAAAAAAATGTGCCACATACTTAGCCCGACCACGTCGTAGCGGCTCGGACGGCCCACAGACACTTTACCTAAACCTAGACAAAAACCCCACCTTTGAGATAATTACTTCTTCATCATCTTCTCTGTTTGATCCCAGAGCAGGCGAGCTAGTGGTGGTTCTTAACCCGCAACTCCGTATCATGAGTAACTCTCTGATCAATAAAGTAAGCTTCTCACTCACACAGCACATATACAATATCCAGAGAATTTGAATCATTAATGACTCAAACATTAAACCCTTGATTTCCTTCATTTTTGTTGCTTACCTATCTAGTATCTATCTATATCCCGAAATAAGGATGTATTATAGACGAGCAGGTAGTAAATTGAGCAATCTCTACCTGCTCAGAGTAAACCCTTATCAACCCTCATCGTCTATTCCCCGTATTCATAGAGTAATATACGATGAAATGGAGACACAATTTCAATTTTCACAAATTTCTATGAGAAACTCATTTCTCTCGAGAGCCTTCTGCTCTGGAAATAAGAGAACGACTGAGTGGACAGAACAAAACATAGTATATCTGGATGAAACAGGCGATGTTATATTTTCAGGAAAGGGGGGTGTTCGTTCTGTTGAACCAGGGGTTGATGATCATGTAATGGTTGGTGGGTTAAAGAAAACATTTTCTAATGATTCTGCCATTACTAAGATTGTAGAGATTGTGAAGAGATGGAAATGGGGACCTGAAATGGAAACCCAATTGGATAAACTTTATTTTGTACCAAACATGTCTCATATAAATCAAGCAGTCAAAGAAATAGGAGACACAGATGCTTCTCTTAGTTTATTCCGATGGGCGAAGAGGCAATCATGGTACTCCCCAATGGATGAGATGTACTCCTCACTGTTTGATAGATTGAATCAGAGTAGAGATTATGAAGGATTGCAATCTTTATTTGATGAGATGGTTCGTGATAAAAAAGATGATGATCCTAACGATGAGATTTCCTCATTTACAGCTTACAATCGGGTGATTCAACATTTAGCCAAGGCTGAGAAATTGGAGGTTTCATTCTGCTGTTTCAAGAAGATTCAAGATTCAGGTTGCAAAATTGATACACAGACTTACAATTCGTTAATAACCTTGTTTTTGACAAAGGGTTTGCCTTATAAGGCGTTTGAAATATATGAGATGATGGAAGAGGCTAAATGTTCTTTGGATGTGGCAACCTATGGCCTAATGATACCAAGCTTGGCAAAATCAGGCCGACTGGATGCTGCTTTTAAGCTTTTCCAAGTGATGAAAGAGAAGGGTTTTCGTCCGAGTTGCTCCATCTTTTCGTCCCTCATTGATTCGATGGGTAAGGCTGGGAGGTTAGATATGTCAATGAAGGTTTACATGGAAATGCAAGGTTTTGGGCTCAGGCCGGCGTCTGCCACGTATGTGTCTTTGATTGAGTCTTTTGTTAAGGCTGGGAAACTAGAAACTGCGTTGAAGCTCTGGGATGAGATGAAGAAGTCAGGTTTTCGACCTAATTATGGATTGTATACAATGATCACTGAGTCCCACGCAAAGTCTGGAAAGCTAGAAACTGCAATGTCTGTTTTCTCGGATATGGAGAAGGCTGGGTTCTTACCAACGCCATCCACTTATTCTTGTCTATTAGAAATGAATGCTTCCTCAGGTCAAGTTGATTCTGCTATGAAGCTATATACCTCGATGACAAAGGCAGGTCTTAGACCCGGACTCAGCACATATACCTCACTTTTAACTGTACTAGCAAATAAGAAGCTAGTGGATGTGGCAGCCAAGATATTACTTGAAATGAAGGCAGTGGGATTTGCAGTAGATATTAGTGCTAGTGATGTTTTAATGATCTACATTAAGGATGGGGCAGTTGATCTTGCTTTGAGGTGGCTACGATTCATGGGTTCATCTGGGATTAGAACAAACAACTTCATTATCAGGCAGCTCTTTGAATCTTGTATGAAGAATGGAATGTATGAGTCAGCTAAACCCCTTCTTGATACTTATGTTAACGCATCTGCAAAGGTGGATCTCATCCTATACACATCAATTCTGGCTCATCTTATACGGTGCCAGGATGAGCAGAATGAGAGGCATTTGATGTCGATCTTGAGTTCAACTAACCATAAAGCACATTCTTTTATGTGTGGACTCTTCACAGGCCCAGAGCAGAGGAAAAAACCAGTGTTGTCTTTTGTTAGGGAGTTCTTCCAGGAAATTGATTTCGAGCTGGAAGAGGGTGCTGCCAGGTACTTTGTTAACGTTCTCCTTAATTATCTTGTGCTTATGGGTCAAATAAATAGAGCTCGATGTGTCTGGAAAGTTTCCTATGAGAATAAACTTCTCCCGAAGGCAATAGTCTTTGATCAGCACATTGCTTGGTCCCTAGATGTTAGAAGCTTATCTGTTGGGGCTGCTCTTATCGCTGTTGTGCACACCCTTCACAGGTTTAGGAAGCGAATGTTGTATTATGGTGTTGTTCCTAGACGTATCAAATTGGTTACAGGTCCTACGTTGAAAATTGTCATAGCACAGGTTCTAAGCTCAGTAGAATCCCCATTTGAAGTCAGTAAAGTTGTTCTGAGGGCCCCAGGAGATTCTGTCTTGGAATGGTTCAAGAAGCCAATTGTTCAACAATTCCTTTTGAATGAAATCCCATCCAGATCAGATATTCTCATGCACAAGTTAAACATGTTGTTTCCTAGTTCTGCACCTGAAATTAGATCTCTTTCCCCTCCTAAGCCACTGGTTATGGTTAAGGATATGTAATATTAAATTGTAGTCAAGATGATTTATAGGTTATATAATGGGAGAAAAAGAGTAACTGGTTCCTTCTTTGATATTTTATTATTTTTCTTTTACTTCTGATCTATAATTTGTATGTCTTAGTTTATTTGATTTACTGAGTTAGCATGAAACATCACCATCAAAACTTAAAACTCTAATACAGTGTTTTTTGGGCATAAAGGGTCCTGTAAAAATTCCATTCTTGCTGAACTATCATCTTGTCATCTTCTACAAACATCTCAAGAAACAAACATGTTCTTTTTATTTTTGTAACAATGCAGTACTTCCGCTGCAAAGTGATGAGATTTATTTGCCATTTTATTTATTTTGATCTTCTGGGTGAATGCCAGTGACTTGATTATTGGAAAGAAAAAGAGTGAACACTGATGACTCTTTCTACTTTTCTAGTAGTAATCTGTTTGGGCCTTCTTTGGTAACAGTGATGTTGAAATTGATTACAAATGATTGTAGGTAATAGTATAGTTGGCTCCATAAATACTCTGTCTTTGTTAGACTACATATTCCATGTTAAAACTCCAATAGCATATTTACAGGCGGAGAAGTAAGGAATGCATACCTCTAGTAGCATTTGTGTTACAAATCATAAGAGATTTACTTTCCCATTATATCATCAGTTAACACTATTGGATATCTTCCTACCTTACGTGTTCATATTTCTATCTGTACTTATTTCAGTTAGTTGTTAAGATATATATTCTTATCTATTTTTATCATGTAGTTGTTAGTGTGAGCTAGGTGAAATAAACTTTAATTTTGGGCACCTGAGCTATTGCTTCACCAAGAACGATAGGAAAGCTTTGAAGTTGTTAAAAGAGCATAACTTATTGTCCTCGTTTAGTTGGTATATGGATGTTTTTGATGGATTCGATTGACTTTTTCAGGTGTAGAATATCCAATCTAAAGTTGCGAAGGTTGTTTATCTGGTTTTCTTTTGAATCCTCCTATTATTATTATTATTATTATTTATTTATTTTTAAAATATATTAAATATAAACTTTCTCTTGGAGTATTACATTAACTAGTTGGAAGCCTAACAAGCTAAGCTCCAACAACATACCACTACATTAATTGAACAGGTTGCTATGTTAGCCTACCAGAGAGCCTCATGGGTAACCTAGCCAAGGGAGCCGAAGCGGATGGGGGCTGAGAATGTGTCACAAGGGGGCAAACTAATTCTACCTTCCATGTTATTATTATAAATATTATTACTAGTTTTTCACCCATGCGATGCACGGGTCAGTGTCTTTCTTATGAAATATTTGATCCATGTTTTAAAAAAGTTTTTTTTTCATTATAGAATTAATAAAAAATTCAATACGCTGATAACACTATAAGCCCGTATAAAATATTTAATAATAAGTTAATAAAAACGCCATTTAATAGAAAAGAGAATTAAAAATTTATGGGCCACCACTGTGACATCTTCGAAGCTTATATGGTACTTGTCCTAAATGTTATCTCCCTCCTGTACTCTCCAAATTTTGATATTCTATTAATTTCGGAAGTTTGTGAGTTTTGTTTTTTTATGTACTTTTGTCCAATCACTGTATGCACGTACTTCATCACCATAAGCGTTACAACATCGCCGTGCATCATAATCTCAAAAAAAGATCTCATTCGTCCATTTAATTTTCTGCAAATTCTTCCATCCCGATTATGTCATTTGAATTATGTTAGTAAAATGGACATGATTAGAGATTTTCTTCAATTTAGTAACTTAATTACCTTCTTATGGTTTCTTTTCTCTTCACATAGACCTAAAGTATTTTTATATAAAAATTATCAACCATAAAATAAAGAGAATTAATATAACATAGAGAAAATCAATCGGATACAAAGTAGAGACAAATATAGAAATAATTATGTTTACGTGCAAATTGCACTTGAGTATCCTAGTAAAATTAAATTTATGCAATGGGTGACGTCTTTGCCAACCTGTACTAGCAGTGAAGTGCAATCTTGAATTTCTTGGGACAGGCTTATATTTACCGTTAAAAATCGAACCACATATCTTGTTATGACTATTACCCTTAAATTTTCCTTGCGATTTTTATAGTGACTTTTCGAGATACTGCATTTATTAAGTTTGTTTTCCCTGCTAATTGTTTATTATTAGATGGTTTTCTTCAAATGTTTTTGTAAAGTAAAATCATGTTGCACTGGAAATACTTTTCTTTGTTCAGTGGCCTTACATATATCCCATACTCTCCGTATTCTAACTTTTGATAAAACTATACCTGCCTCGTCCGTGATGTCGATAAAAATGGTCTCTAGAGTCTCTTCATAGGGCTATCAATAATAGTCCGAAATCCGAAATCCGTTTCCGAGAATTCATGATCCTATAGGATTTTATCCGTTATATCGGATATCGGATGTCGGATCGGATTTCTTATCGGATTTTTTCTCATTAACGTAACGGAATTGGATTAGACCCCATCCGATTGTTAAGTTCCGACATCCGATAACACATAGGAATGTATTAGTAATTTCCTACCTCTAGGATAAAGATGTTGACTATCGGAAATTGTATTCTTAAAAATTATCATACATTATCGGAATTTCTAACCGGATTAGTAATTTTTAATCCCTTTTACCCAATTTTTTCATATTTTTAGGAATTATCGGAAGTTATCGGATTTCCGATAAGTTAACCTATCGGAATCGAATTCGAATTTTAAAATTCCGTCGGATGTTATCGGATTTCGGAATTCCGATAACTACTAACCTATCGGAATCGGATTTCCTAAAATCCGTCGGATTTTCATCCGTTGCCAGCCCTACTCTTCATGTCATCATTGTCTCTCGAATAAAATGTGATATCAAATTCAATAATCTTTAACACGGAACACTATTACCTGCAATTATATAACTTTATGTGGGTTTAGGTTCCATCACAAACCGGAAGTTTGTCAAAGAAGCACTAATTAAACTACAAAGTGATTTATAAAATAAATAGCATATACCATAGCAATTATTTTCTTAAATCTGATTATCCTAAAAATGAACCGTAATTGTATAATTTAATTATACTGTCATAATAATTGTCTGAGAATAAAATTGTTTAAAAAATCTTAGAATTTGCATTTATAAGTGTAAAAAATACAACCATGAAAAAAAGACAAAAACCAACGTCCGTTCACAGATGGCTATGCATTTATTTTTTCGACCATTTTTTTTTCTTCTTGTTGTCTTTTATGGTTGTTTTTTTTCTTAATAAACAAGTTTTATTTTCTTCCGGCAGAATGCCGTAATATGTTAAACCCGCAAATTATGAATTAGGTTACTAATTATATGATGTGCATGTGAATTATTATAGCATGCTCAGTGTACGTGTACCCATGAATTCAATAAATATATATTGAACCGAGGGGAACCCGTGTTTTATTTGGGTAGAACAAAAAAAATTAGGATTCAAATATCAGGATAATGTCAATGCTAGCATTTTTAGTTATTTTAACTTGTAATGTAAGGTCGAACATCAATCTGGCTATACAAAAGACATTTTTTTTCAATACTAAATAATTTTTTTTTGAATTAGAAAGAATTACATTGCATCATCCCTTTGGATACATTGTGATACCCAAACAGAGAAATTATTGGACCATTCCTCATTTGAGATACTAACATTATCATGTTTAGCAAGAGAATGATTTATATACATGGTTTATATTTCTATGCACATGAGTGCATTTTCAATTTACAAAGGAATTCAAAATACTACTATAATGAATAATTAAATTTTTTGTGGTCCATTTTATTATATTTAATCTATCGCTCAAAGCATTGATAAAATTTTGGAAGTGTCCCTCCAAATGTACAGCTTGTACACCTATGTCTATGTCTCATATTGCAGATTCCAAGAGTGTTTTAGCTTCGGCTTGTTCGGGTCTATTGGTTTGGTACTTCGGCATCATATTTCATATATATATTACCTGCAAATTTCCTTAATATGGACCCAGAAGAACATCATTTTTGTTTCTTTATAAGATGAATTAAAATTCAGTTTGGTGAAAGGATTTTAGTCCGTTCCCGACCCTAATATTTAGAACAATAGATCTAGAACTGGTATTAGTCACCTTATTCCAGTCTGCATAGTGTAATTGTATTAAATGTACCACATAGTTTATTGTATGCTATTAGTTATCAAAAAAATTCCTAGATATAAATTTACGGACATACAGCATAACAAAAACAAATCATTTTAGCATAGTATACCTTATACCACTCTGATTGCTCACCTAGAACAAAATGCAAAGATAGTCGATGTAATTTACATTCTCCATAGTCCATAGTTAAACCGATATTAACATCAAGAGCATTCCACACAGTTTAGTAAAACTATAATTAATGAAAAGCAGCTGCATGCTTTGGATTTGCATATTACATAAAAGACATCCAGAATCAATGTTCCAACAAAATCTAGCTAACCTATCATAACCTATGAGTAAGAGGAAAATAATTCTGGAGAAATTTTCATAAAAAGTGGAGAATATTATTAGGAAGTTTAGTTTTCCAGAAATGGTTCCAAAAGGTAGGGCACCCTGTTTGTAAGAAACAACATCATAATTTCTACTAATCAGAATTGCCTTATAGGAATTTAACTGAAAATTGGCCATTATTGCTCGGTTGCCATCTCAAACAGCCTTTTTCTTTGTATGAGATTCTAATGCTCAATTTTTTTTTTTCTTCTATAGTTGTATTGTCAAACAAAGCCTGTAAGACCTGCACATTCCCATCTTTTGGTATGGAAGATATATAGCATTTCAAGAATGATTATTTTTTGATTTGAGATACATAACATATATTTTGTACTTGAAGAGATTGTGTGTTTCATTTCAGTGCAAAAGTGCATGTGCCGGTAAATAATGGGTTGAACCAGTGAGTCGCGAGGTAAATATATAGACGTGTATATATTAAAAACTGTAAGATCCGAACCCATGAATTATACATACATTAGGTAACTCTATGTGCACCAGTGATTCCCTATATTCCAAGTGTATTTAATCACGTAAGTTCCATGGATTATAAAATCGTATATACTTTAGACCCGTAAATATTGAAGACCCGTAAATATGCAATGTGCCAAATCCAAACTGGTATGCCGCCAGTATTTAACCCAGTGCTACAAAAGGTGACAGTATGCATGTAACCTTTGTGCATTTGAAAGTTTTTCTCATGAGATTGCTTAACCCAGTGATACCTAATCCAAACTGGTGTATTTGTGTTCCACCATTCTCCTCTTTTAAGTGGCTTTTTCAACTCCATCTCAATGCGTGATCTTGATAAGTCTGCCCAAATCTAATTTTATGAGAAAAAATTTCTGAGAAAAAATGTTATATATTGAAAGAAGAATAAATACAGATCCAAAGGATGGAATAATATAACATAGAAATATCCCATAATGATGTCTTCCTAAACGACATAACTTGCAAGCTAGGGTAGCCTAGAAGTGTCATATCCATGACATCAAAGAAATTGTGTTTTTTCGGATAGTCAAAAAATCCAGTCTTGTTCTTTTTCAACCGCCATGAGCTCCACTATATATCTCGTTCCGTCTTTATCTCCCACATGATCGTGTAAGGTACGAAGTTATCATGTTAGCTCTTCTCTGCCTTAGAACCTTGAAGCACAACCCTTCAACCGAGGTAGGAAAGAATACTAGGCAAGAAAGCTTGAATTGTAGATAGACCAAAATAAGAAAGACACCTTGGGGGTATCAAAGAAGTTGACACTAACGAACGATATGTAAAAAATCTTTATCAACAACGTTTTTGTAAACAATGAGTATTTGACTCCATAACATATATTCGTTTTCTTCAATATGGTCATAATGAACTTGAGCGGAAAAAGAATTTGATTCTTCGACCCTTTCCCAGTTGATCAACCACCTAATGGGCAAAAAAATACCTTTAAGGTCTGGTTCTTAGCTACCTAATAAGTAAAATAAATTTCTTTAATGTCTGGTTCCTTTAATTTTCTTATTCTTACCTATATATAACATATATTTGAATCCAGCACATCCCCATCTTATCTTTCATTCACAAAGGTTCATAGCTCGTGCTCAAGTTCCAGTAAAACTGATTCAACTGGATCAAAGTAGCGTAAGGTACTGTCAATCACCATACATGCTTTCACTAATAAACTTGGATACTATGTTTTAAGTCTCTACCGCCGCCCAAACCTGTTCTGAATAACTACCCCATGACCACTAAATAGTTGGGAATACACAAAACTAAATAAAATGAAATGATTTTAAACATTCTTATGGAACACTTTATCAGAACATTATAAGAATAAATTTGCTGCTACTTAAAATCATAATAAGCTGTCGACCACGATATTCTATATATAAAAAAAGAAACTTTATACATTTGATGAATAAATTTACAACACTCATTAAACTTTCTGTCCAAAAAAAAAGAGCTATCAACGTTATTGGTAGCTATCAACTTAAAGATGCTAAATTTCATATGGACTTCTTTAAAATTTCTCAAACCTTCTTATGACTCAATCTCGACCACTACTATTGTTAGTTAAGATCTAAATTTCATTGGAGCATTATCCTAATTCCCTTTTATTTTAGGATTATCAACATGTACCTTTGTCTTAATATGAACACCAAGTAACCCAACCCCAAAAACACATAAACTACGGAAACACCTTAACGAAATAATTTCAAAGTAAATCATTCTCAACACTTAAAGATACAACATGCATGAAAACTACAACTCTATGGAGAAACACTATACAAAAGGCTACCAAGAGAATAATGAATTGCAATAATTACCTTAGACATCACTTGAAATATATGTAGCTAATGTCCATGGAATATCTGCTTTAAAGGTAAACTACAGAGTCACAATAACCAAGCAAATTCAAACTATTCTGAAACATAGAGACAATCAAACTCATTTATACCTAAACCAATAAACAAGATTCTAATCCGGCTCAACTCCGTGGTTCATAGATCAAAACCCGTATTTTCTGTAAGATTTGCAAGGATATATACTCGTATACAACATTAGAAAGTCCATAAATAAACAATCTTTAACCTCGACTTTCCTTTCCCATGCGAGGAGGTATCACCAAGAATCCAGTAAAAAGCAAAACAAAATCAAAATAACAAATACCAAGAATACAAAGCAGGATTTCAGGATTATATACCTTGCCTTGCATGAGTTTATTAACATGTCCACGAAGCTCCAGAATAAGCATTTCAATACTCATTAGCTCCCGCTGCCGCAGCCACTGATCACACTTTCAAGATTTAAACAAAAAATGAATAGATTAGACAATAAAACCCTAAAGAGGAAGGGGGAAAAAAAAAAAAAAAAAAAAACTGAACCATAGCAAAAATTAAAAGCAACATGCAAACAATGGGACTTGGTGTTGGCTCAAGTGCTTTATATCCTAGTTTAATTGGGGGCCATCATTTTTAATTGGGGGCCTAGACATTTTATTTGCACCCCAAATTTTTGAGGGGCGTATTAAACCGATAGTGAAAATACTGTTTTACCCTTTACTAAATCTAAATCTTAAAAATCAGTTTACTCTAATTAATAACCTTAATTAGGCTCCCAATTCATATACCCTAAACCAAAAGAGAAAATCAGTTTCTCTTTCTTATTTTCATCTTCCTCTCCTCCCCTTTCTCTTCTCCACCACCACCATTAACGACTCCTCTGAAGATTTTTTTTTTCTTCAACCGATTCATCGCGTAATCGTCGATGATAAAACTTTAATCGACGATTAAATTCTTCTACAAACATGGCTCATACAAAGCAGACCGCTAGAAAAGCACTTCAAATCCCTAATCTCATAGATACGGTTAAAGGAAAGGTATACGAGAGAAGAATTCCCAAACCCAAAAAATCGAAACCCAAGAAAGAAGAAATGACTCCAATTAGAAGGTATGTGAACTAAAACCCACCTTCTATTCGATTTGTTGTTGTGTTTTGATTGTGAAACTGAGTTTGGTAACTGAAAATTAGCAGTTTCAGTGTAAGAGTTGTTAGTATATAAATTGAAACCCCTAACGACTTTTCATTTGCATGCAGATTCTATGAAAAATCGTTACTGTATTATATTGAAGATGACGACCCTAATTCTGGTAGTTCAACAATTTTTGCCCTAGAATAAAGTAATGTATTAGGTTCAAGATGACGACTTTGGTTTAACGACCCTTTTTTATTGGTTAACGACTCTTGATGGAACTCGAACAGCCTTGTGTTTCAAAAAATGGTAGTATCGTCATCTTTGGTCCCATAGAGTCGTCAATTAGCAATATGCCATAGAGTCGTCAACCCAAATCGTAGAATCGTCATTGCCTTTATGACGACCCATTGTTACACGATAACGACCCTGTAAGAAAAAAAATCACCTTCTCTGTCCAAATATTTGGAAGGGTCGTCATAACATATATTTGAGTCGTCACCTTATATTGAAGGGTCGTTTTCTTTATAGATAATACCACTGACGACCCTTTAACTGATACCATAAAATTGATATGTTATTGGGGTTTTTTTTTGTGTTTGGACAATAGTACCAAGAAGACCAAAGACAAGGTTCCAATGATGATAACTCCTCCTTCCAAAGATCCCCGACACGATAAATACTTACTTGCAGGGCCATTACGCGGAAAAAAGCCAAGTGAGGTAGCATTTTCTATCGTCGAACTAAGAGACAAGGGTAATGAGTTGTCAGATTCGTCGGGATCATCCTCTCCTGTTATTTACGCTAATGGTAGCGATGATGAAGAAGAAGAGATACAAGAGTTACAAGAAGATCCTCCCGTACGAGGTGAAGAAGAAGAAGAAGAGGAAGAATAGAGTGATAATGATGATGAAGATAATGGTAGTGGTGATCATTCTGATGATGGTAATGGTGGTGATGATGAGGAGGAAGGGGATGAAGGTAATAATGGTGGTGATAAGGAGGATGAAGAGAATGAAGGTAATGATGCTGGTGATAAGGATGATGAAAAGGATGAAGGCAATGATGCTGGTGATAAGGAGGAGAAAGAGAATGAAAATCCGAAGCCGGCAAAGAGGGTAAAGAAGGATGGAACGGATATTGCACCCAGCACGAGACATGTTCCCGCTACTCGTTTGTTGCTGGAACCTCTTCGCAGTGGTAAACGACCCAACCAGAGATCCGTACCTTAACATGGATCAAACATCCAATGCTTGGTGGAAACGTGTATTTAAGGTTTTTAAAGCACTAAACGAAAATCGTTATAGAAGGACGCTCCAGCAGATATGGGAAAGGTACGATTATTTATACAATGAATGCGTATTGCTGAGAGACGAATTGAAAGCTCGGGCTGAAGCTCTTCCCAACGAACCTCGAATGGATAGAGTAAGTTTGTGAATCAATTGGCCGTTCATCAAAAATTATTTGTTTGGTTATTTGTATTCAACAAAACTAACTTAATTTTTTTTTGTTTTTCCAGTACTCTTTGGGTCGCAGCCAATACGAATTAAAGTACGGCCATGAGTTTTTGCACGAGGACTGCTATAGTCTCTTGGAGGAAAGCGAATGGCAATTCGCCGCATATAATTAAACTCGTTTAGGTTTTCAAGCGCAATGTATTGAACTATTTTATGTCTTTTCCTTCTATTTTATTTCATAGTACATGTACGTTTTTTTTCAATTCAATAAAACGAGTTTCAGATAGTATATTCCCAACAAGGGTCGTCAGGGGTTTTAGATATACCAATGACGACTCTAATGTTTATTTGAAATATTTGGTATGAGTCGTCACTTTTGGTGAAAGTCATATTAACGACTCTAAATGTCACTTAAAACAGAGACTCTTTGATAGTAGAGTCGTCAGCCAATAAACATAACAGAAAGACGACTCTTTTGATGTGCAAGAGTCGTCACTTTGTTAGTATATCTTGTAACGACTCATTTAGCAGTTAATGTTAATTTTGAATTCACCAAAAGTGGTTGAGTCGGGCAACGGTAAAAAATTCAAACAAAATGACTGTTGGTTCTAGAATTTCTATAAATAGAGACCCATATCTCACCCCTTCTTCACCCAAACCATAATTCTCAACCTTTACATTCATTCTCATTCATTTATCATCTAAAAGCAAAAAAAAAAAAAAAAAACACCATGGCTACTCCCTACACTTCCAAAGAGAATTGCGCCATTGTGAGAGCTTGGTTGACAGTCACAAACCACTTTCAAGATCTAGGAAAAGGCATTGATCAAATATCGGATTCTTGGTGGAACCGTGTATTCATTGTTTTTGTGGCGTTAGACGGAAATTGTAACTCAAGGTCTTTGAAACTCGTCAAGGAACGGTTCGAGGAGATATTCTTCGAATGTGAAGCTTTCAAAAGAGAAATGAAGGCCGTAAGGGAAGCCTTACCCAATATGTTGGGTGCTATAAGAGTAAGTATTTAAACAAGAGGTCAAACTTATCGAAAGCTTTTAACAATACTAACTAAGTTTTTGTTTTGCGTTTTCAGTTGGGGAAGGCGTATGCCCGATACGAGGTGCTTCGTGGAAAAAAGTTTGAGTTCAACGATTGCTACCTCATCTTGGAAGGCACTACCTATAATTACAACCTTTATGGTTAAGTGTTTAAGTTCACCGTTATTATCTATTGTATTTCATTTCCTTCAATGCAACGCTATGCAAGATGTATGCCTTTTACGATTCAATGAAATCAAAAATATTAAAAATTAACAGTATGGGTCATTAAGGTATATAAATATCGAGAGTGACGACTCTAACTAAAATTATTAATGGTTGGTTAGGGTCGTCAGTATATCAGAATATCCCTATGACGACTCAAAAACACAAAAACTTGCGTTTTTTTACAGAGAGTTTGGATTCGAGAGTCGTTCGGGTATTAAACGAATCAACTAACGACTCTAGGTGAACTACTAAAAAGAGTCGTCATTGTTTAACACACCACCTTGACGATTTTTCATCACCATTAAAAGTTGCAGGTTAGAGTCGTCTCCGTGAGTGTAAACAGACTGACGATTCTTTAGGGTCGTTAGTGTATACAACAAACGACTATAACGACCCTCACTCTGAGTAGTTCCATAGTGACCATGAATCGACCACTTGGACCAACATTCAGACGATTTAAAGAGTATAGGAAGTTTACCTGATTGTTTTGAGCTCCGGGTTCTTCATTTCGAGGATTGGTTCCTTCATTTTGAGCAATAGGTTCTTCATTTGCACCATTATTCATGGCTTCCTCTATTAACATCTCTTCATCAAACATCCAATCCATAGGATTAGTTGAGACAATCTTACCATCAACACAATCATGATTGTTATTTGAACCTTCACCAACCTCATTCCCTCCACTTGAATCACTCATTTCTAAAATACCTAGTTTTTCCTCTCAAAACTCCTTTTCTTCTTCTCAACACATAAAAACTCAAAAATAAAATCTCCCCAAATTTTTATCCCAAAATCAGATTTTAATCTAAACACAATTACCACACTAATTAACTTAATTATTTTTTAATACTGATCATTCAGGGGCATTTTAGCCATTTATAAATTATTTTAATAAGGGGTGACCAAAATTAGGGTGGGGTGACCTTTTTTGTCCTCTAGTGCAAGGCCCCCAATTAAACTAGGCTTTATATACAGAGCGGCAAAAGTTAAAAATTCCAAAAATATAAAACCCCAATATTTTGGAAATAATATTAATTAACGTACGACAATTAATTCTATATTTATTTTTGGACTAGATAATGATCCGTGCCGTAACGGCCCGGGATATGATTCGTTTTTGCTATTGCCCACTGTTAGCATGCTATGTTACTTGGATTGGTCCTATTTTAGAAAGATTGCTAATAGTGGTTATCAATTTACCTAGGGATGTATTAAATTTGTAACCCCTATTAGTAACCATGTTTAGCACCACTGAGTGGCACAGTAGTCTTATGCCATTCAATTTGTGTTGGACTACTTTAAGATCCGTTTTGTAACAATATGAATCAAGGTTGCATGGAATGCACGTTTTAGCAGGTTATATTCCGAAGCATCGGTTCAACATTTTTCACCAAGGTGCCATCTAAACCTGTGGGTAAACCTGAAAGGGTGTCCAAAAAAAGATCAGCACGCACTTCTTGTATTGCAGCAACAATTATTCAAGTACAGGTATGGACCTAAGGCACAAAGATTAGATTTTGTGTTTGGATAACACGCAGTTGCAGACTTGTCACCACCATGTATAGCTTGACATCAATCGGAAAAAAATTGTATTGTTACACCCCTGTTTTAAAAGAGAGGAAGCAATATAGGACAGTGCACATTCCTAAAATTCCTTAACATCGTGGAACTGATGACAAAAATATTTAAATACAACCCAAAAGATCAATATATGAAACAATTTTTTTCCCATTTCATCATTATAAGACGAAAGTTAAGCCTATGACGCCAGCTTAAATTTCTCCTCAGCCTTGTCTAATTCATAATCACGTCAAGGAATAACAGTTGCAACTACTAATGATTATGGAGGGTGTGGAAGGGATTCGTGGTCGCTGTGAAGGTTGAATCAGAAGCTGCACACTATCGAGTAAAAAATACTTGTCATAATCCTCTTTAAGGAAAAGCAGATGTAACCAAAACCAAGAAAACATAAGATCCACAACCATAGTGAGATTTTCTTAATGTGCAAATCAGTTTAACGCAGGTGTGAACCGTAAGCAAACAAATATACAGATTTCTGAATTTACACTTCGGCAATCTATTAACTTCTGTTAGACTCTGTCCTTTAGGAAAAAAATTCCAAGACCCCATGGCATTTCACATTTATAAACCGCAGAAGCTAATACGCCATCCATCCTAGAAATAAAGCTTCGTCTTGCCTAATATTGTCTGGGTCTAAATGAATTATAAACTTATTGGGAATTCATTTTTTCGAAATAGAAGTGGTCATTGAACAACTTAAAGCTGAATTCTATCCAATATTTCTCTGGAAAAAAGAAGAAGCAAGGTAAACCAAAACCGGCATTCGGACAATCTCAGAGTCATAAGAAACATTCCATGTATCTTTTAAAGAAGTAACAGCTACAAAACTATGAAGTAGGGGTGGGTGTTGGTAGAGGCATTAACATTTTCAAGTGACGGAACTACAGAAGTTACACTATATCAGTATCGGGTGGCACTTCAAAAATTTATAGAGAACGACAATTTAAAACCACACATTTAGTGGCAGACCTAATAGGATAGGCGATGTGTAGACCAAGTTTTAATCCAAATTGTAAAGTTATTAATCAATAATTCAAGATTAGAAGACAGGCATATGTCACTACTCCAAGGGTTATAGAAGGAAACTCGATCACCTCCAGTTTTCCGATAAACAAAAGTTCCAAGAGTAACGCTTCCCACCTTCTCAATCATTTCCATCTCTTGATTCAGTTATTACAGGGTATCCACCACTCCCATCTAGAGCAACTACTGGATTGTCATCCTGTAAAAATCACATGAATTCAGTTAAAGAATAATACCTAATGGAATGATAATAAATAAAATGACGAATTTAGTGAAAATTAATCCGAAAAACTATATTATTGCCCTTCCTAGAATATGATTATGGTATATGAAAATTTTCTGCAATGTTTGCTTCATTTATCTGGTGGTACGGAAGTAGTTCTATGTTAGGTTTTTTTAACCCAGATCAAAGATGATAACATGCATAAAATCACCAGATTTTTCGAGCTATGTTTTGCTTTCAAAAAGCAGGCATCAGTAGTTATGACAACTCAAGAATGCAAGTCTGTAGAGATTTTGCTTCGAGAAATGTGGATTCGAAGAGTAAACTAAAAGCATGCATAGACAGGAGTAGGCCAATATCACATGAAGAACACCGTATTCTATATTCTCCTTTTCTCATATTGCCTTATGTGACATCTACATTTAGGAAAAATAAAACAAATTCCAATCGCTCATCAGTTACAATAGAATATTCCATGAAAGCACCCTATCCACTGTAAAAGAGCTTAAATTTCCAAGCTGTCTATCTTGTCAGTTTCTCTAAGGTCACATCGACCACACTTTCTCCACCTTGCTCTTTTCTTCAGGCTTCATGTGATTCCTGTTGCTATCCATTGTCGAAGATGATGAAATGTACATAGATTTCTGTAATATCAGTTCACTGCACTATACATTTCCTAACACTCGATACACAACCTTTCTCAGTTACCACTAATCTAGTGTCACTCATTTGCCTAATTTATCTTTTCTTTGTGGTTGAACCACTCTATGCAACATAAAATGTAATCAGTAACATGGCCACCAAAAAATGAAGTTTGTAATATTAATCTCAACAGTAATATAACCACAATTTCTTTGTTAGAATGCCTTAAGCATTTGGCTTTTCTCTAAGCATTTACAGGAAAAAGATGGCCACTTCAAACAGTATTCTTAAAGTACCTACACAGCAAAACTTAAGTTGTACAGGATACGAAGTGGAGGACAAAGACTACTTAAGTTGTGTGCATATCAGTTCATGAAATTTTGTGCATAACAATTTTGGTTTTTTAGTCAATAATCAGTTCAGTTCCCATAATAATAGGAAGATAATTTATACTATTCGTGGAGGACGTACTTGCCTGATCAAACAAACAGTGTCGTAAATAACTCAAGTTGGGGTTTTTAAATTTGGACAGTGGGATGAATAGTACCCTAATATTTCCGAAGATAATGGATGAGACGACAATGACCACGGGCGTACCCTTTATTCCTTCAGTGTCCAAGTTACGACTTAGCTCAGTGGTTGCCTCACCCTATAGAGTTATCTTGACATTGTTTCCGCTGGAAAAAAAGAGAGGGTGTAAGTCGAAAGAAAGACTCTGTACAGCTAAGCAGTTACTTTTGTAGCTTAAAAAATGCAAAGCATGAGAGTTACAAATACCTAAGGTCTTGGAGAGTGAAGTCGCGCATCATGCAAGGCTAACCATCGGCTCTCTTCATTTCTTGCAGATTTGTCAGACAGATTAGCACACCCATGACATCTGTAGGGTGGGAAAAAAAGGTAACAGATAAGATAAAAAAAGTGGGTATATGTTACGCGAGACACTAATCAATAATTGAGTGGCTACACAGTAAAGATTACCAGTAAGGTAGGTGTTCGCCAAACGCCATTCCAGATCTTCATATTTGGAAAAAGTGAACTTGTGATGAGGGATTTCGACTGAAGTACCGCATAAATATTTCTCCTCAGTATCCCAGTTGAAGAAAAGGCGATGTTCATTGTGAGCTGGCCGAAATATCTTTTTATCACCAATAATGGTGAACTTGTTCAGGGACTATATTCCACCAACACGTAGCAATGGATCGAATTTCCAAATGAGCTTCTTTGGTACAACGCCATGCAGTTCATCCCGCTGATTCAGGCAAAAATGTTATTTGATGAAGTCAGATGCCAGATTGTAATAAACATATGGTTGTTACCGTAAAATCAAAAATAAATTTACTACAGCCAGTGAATGATAATTTGAACATGGAATTTCAAAATATAGAACAGCCATATTTCCAATTGTTATTTCATGTGGGGAAAACACCTATCTAACTTCAAATTTTTAGTAGGCATCAAAGATTTTAGACATATTTGGTTCAAATTCAATGCACAGAAATATATATACTAAAAATATGATATGTTCACTACGGCATTAGAGTTGTGACCACAGGACAAACATATTTCAGATACAAATTCGGATGCTTACATTGTCATCGAGCATGAAGACGCCCAGGCTGGTGACATCGTTGGTACCCATGAAATCTAGTACATTCCAGTTTCTTGATATTCGAATGCGAGTCATCCATTTTGTTCCTTCTCCGGTCTCACCAATATGGGAGAAGGTTTCGTAGGTGTTTGACTGACGTTAATTTGGAAAGACTGTTCCCAATCTGGGAATGAAAGAGTATGGACTGCATAAAATTGGAAACAAATAGTCAGCAAAAGTATCACTAATGACATAAATATTTAAAGCAGATACAGAAGGAAAAAAATACCTGAACTCAAAAAGGGACTTACTATTAGCGTGGTTTAAGAAACTTAAGAGCCTTTCATGGTATTTTCTTCACTCACGTTTTTTGTTTACACCTTTGTACTGTCAGGGGATTTTTTTTCCACTTATCATTGCCGGAGAAATAATCAAATTCCACTACTCTATTGTAAATCATTCATAACATCCACAATTTGGTTCAATTATTTAAGTGGAGTTCTATCAGAATGGGTTACTAAAACTTAAATTGACACGATTAAAAATCAAAGAACAGTGACCTAATCTGGATGGCACCTCTTTTCTAATAGAAATTCATAAACAAAGTCAGTTGCCTAAGATGGAAATTCAAAGTCAAGAACACAATTAAGGTGTCGCCGAACACAATTAAAAATCAAAGTCAGGAACGCAATTACCGAAGATGGATGGCACCTATTTTCCGAAAACAACAGTTGAAACCTGCAATGAACTTAGAAACTTAAATTAAAAAACTCAAACAAAAATTGAAAAGGTTGCTTCCATAAAAAAATGGGCAAAATCAGAACTAAAATTGAAAAAAAAATTAAAGGAAAAAATGGCCATTACCTAACAGTATTGAGAGAGAATGCGTCTCAAACATGGTAAGATGATGACCTATGTTGGTGTTTATATAGGGCAACATTTGTAACGTATGTTGGTCTTCAATGTCGCCGATACTTAGGGGAAGAGAATGAGAAGAGAAGATTAGGCGATAATATGGTAACGGAAGAGGATAATTAGGGGAAGAGATCTCCTGTGATCAGTAGTGCAACAGAGGCAAGGGGATAATAATGGAGGAACGGTTTGATAATGTGTAACGGATGAAGATGACAATAATGGAGGAACCAATATGAGCGGTTGGATCCGGGCGTAAAACATGGATTGATTTTCAGCCACGATTTGTCTTTCAAATTTGGGAGACTTTGAGAGCAAATGGTTGCCGTGGATCACAATAAAAATCCCAGTTGCAACCGTCCGATTTGACAAAAACCATTTGTTTTTACAAAATAATAGTCACATATATTTTTGTATTTTTGTCAAGAAAATATGTAAGCTATCCTACATGTTTGAATATTGTTGCTTAATGTACGGCAATTAATTCTATATCTTTTTATTTTTGAATAGTCCATATACTTTTGTAATTTTGTCAAGAAAATACGTAAGATATCCTACGTGTTATAGGAAATAGAACTAGTATGTAACCCGTGCTACGCACCGGGACTGATGCGATTATCAGGTTGGTGTGGCCGCCCCGTGGGTCAAATGCTTCTAAACATCTTCAAAAAATTCTTGATTAATATGGTTTTTTTTTATGGGTATGAAAATTTGATACCCTTTGATAATTCCACTATGATATGTGTGCGGAGTTTTTAAAAGATTTAGATATTAGGAAAGTATGAACGATATTTTAAGTTACACGTCACATAAATATTTGCTAGAAATTCATAAATCACAACGGAATATCACTTCAACATGCATGTATTTATTACATACACCCTTTCCGATAGCAACAAAACATATTAACCAAATTTTTATATATTACTATGTTCAAAAGTTTGGTCGAACCGTAGCCATGCTGGAAAAGATTCCCAAAGGTCGCTAGATGAGCAATGATCGGGCATGAAAATACTGAAACACCTAATTTATTTAGATTATGTGGGTATGGTCTAAATTACATGGGGAAAAAAACAAAAAAAAAAACGCTTAATACTACTCAGAAACTCCAGGTTTTTACCGTAAGTACCTGCCCGCTGGAATGAGCTTGCCCTACACCAGTCCCCGTGTCATAGGTACCTAATGCATAACAGACGTGTAAGCTTTCTATTCACCAAGGAAATATATGTCCCAAAGGAGTTCTGGATGGTCAACCTTTTTTAAGAATTTCATTTTCTCATTTTAAAAGAACTTCCCAATTTTCCAATCTTCTCATTTTCCAATTTGTGTGAATGAACTTCCCAATTTTCTCATTTTAAAGATTTGATCAGTTTTCTTGAATATCTTCAAATAATTTTTGTTTAGTCTGTTTGTTTTTAATTGATAGGAAAGTTTAATACCTTTACTAAAATTTAGTAATCAAACTACAAACTACTTTTTGAGTATAGTTTAAAAAGGGTTAAACGTGCTGGAAGTAAGAATGAAATTTAAGTTACCTACGAAAGAATTTTGTACCATAAATGCTTCAGTCATAATGGAACATTTATTCTAACCTTCTAGGTATGTCAACTCTGTATTTAAATTATAAGAATGAACATTTATAATGGACACCGAAACCAGTTCATCAAATATAAGAATGACCAGCTCCTACATAGAAAACAATTAAGAAAGAATTAGAGAACTTCTTGAAAGCTTGACTGCAAAATTTTCTCCAAGCACAGAGCCTCGTCAGTAATGTTGTTTGGGGTAGATGGTCAGGTCACCCTTCATTTCATAAGACACTACAACAATACTGAGTTTTAGTGACACCGAGAAACCGTCGCAGTTGATCAAAAATCTAAGGCAAAAAGTAATCTCCTATCCATGCATCTTATCACTACAAAACCAATGGGTCATAATATCCATTCCCTAACCTGACCAAGATACCCTTTGAAAATCTTTGCGCAATATATTTTCTTTTCCACCGAACCTCAATATTAACATTAATCATAACTTGCCAATGGGTGCTAAAGTAACACGCAGGGAAATTAAATGAAAGAATATATCATACACAAATTTAAGATTGATTACGAAAGTGATGATATCGTTAATACTTAATACGTCATTTATCTTCTTTCAAGAGTTTATGGTAATTGTATTCTTCATTAATTACAGAAAAAGAGAGAGAAAATTGGACAATAGTGGGACTTTTCAGCTACAGTAACAGGAAGCTTGATAAGAAAAAAACAATGAAGATCACATGTAAGAAGAAGAAAGACGATCCACGGATACATATATCTATATGTAAATGGCCATCTGTGAACTTAGCAACAATTGACTGAATAGTCATTTCCAGGGATAATTCTACAAAGTGTGTTTTGCATCCGCAAAGTAAGATGTAAACAACATCTAAAAAATTAGGTAGCACCGACTAAGCAGGTGTAAAATTAAAGTAACCAAGAATGTAAATAAGGGTTTCTTTAATTACTAAGACCAACTCTTTTCAAACATTGAGTCACTAATATAAACTATCTAGAATCTAGTGAAGTACAAAGTAAAATTTTAAGCAACAAACTCAATGCTGCTGGTGCTACATGGTTGCCTATTACTCTAATAGAAATGCTTTTGAAAAATAACTAAACTTTAACTTCGCTACAACTAAGTACCATGTATACTCCGTATCAACGCCCTATATATCTGAACGTCAAAGAAAGTCTCAAGTTATAAAAAGAAAAAGAAAACAGTATATCAAAGCCAGCTAATAGTAAGTATATATATCTAGAAGACTACTTAACAACGACTTGAGATTATATTTAGTGTATGCAACAACCAGGTTAATGACACTCACATTCCATTTAAGAACATCCTTGCATCTTAGATAACCAAACACGAAAAGATAATTAGTAACATGTCGTTCCTGTATATGTTGTTGTTAGGGTCTTTCTTTTTTCAGGAAAACGTGATAGTCTTATTGGGCAATAGACTGTACAATGGTATAAAAATGTTTGGATGTAATATAAGCAAGAGTGCATCTTTCATACAACTCAATATGATATAGAAATTAATCAGATTAATAGAAAAGCTCATAAAGAAATGATTACCTTCTATAAAAACCTTTCATCCCATCGTTGAGAGTTCCATTAAAACCAATCCCTAAAAAATTATGCTGGAGCAAAGCCTTCACATCATTATCATTATGAATCTACAAATTAACACCAGTAGAGGATGATGATATAGACAAAAAAAACACATCTGTATGGAGTCCTAAATAAATAAAGTACGAAATGTACGTATAAGTGCCAAGTATGATGCAAACCATTATTATACATTTACCACCGCCACTCGAGATTCCCAAGAACATTACCATGTACCATAATCAATTTATTTCTATAGCAGTACTATATCGTTGTAGTATAAACAATACAAAATGGAAATTTAGTCAAACATCGAAATGAATATTTAAAAGACTCGTAAAAATGCAAAACAACTTCAAACATAAATGATCATTGCACAATTCTTTAAATTCCGTACTTGTGAAATCCAGAGATGATTTTTTCTTCATCAATGTTTCCAGCAGATTGCACTCAGTCAAGGGTGTTAAAATGAGCATACCTATTGCGTTATACCACTCAACAACAATACAGTTGGTGGCGCAAGTGGTCTGACTGAACTTGGGTTAGTAGTCATATATCTAATCACTCTGATGTGTAAATTAGATATATAAGGACTAATCTAATTCATTTAGAATTAATATACATGAGGTTCACCATGTAAATGGAAATGGAAGTCCATGTAGACATCTAATAACATCAAACATCAAAAAAGAAAAGTGCGTCAGCAATAAAATGTGGTATGGGAGTTCACATAGCCTAGAATTTTGAAAGGAATCTCATCATGCATTGGATTTGGATGGTGGAATTGTAATTCACTTTCTTGTAGAGCAGGAGTAATTTGACAGCGACAAGCTCACCATGAGAAGAGAACCACCCAGTTCCAATTATGTGAGGAAAAAGACACGAGGAAAGAGCAACATTTTATTCATATTGTACACTTCCATACAGAGAATTCTTTATTAACCTCAAACTCAAACAACATCTTTTGCCCACACTGGAAATTTCTCCTTATTCGCCGAAGTTAAGGTAACACCCTCTGGTCCTCTCCCCATCCTGATTCAATAAATAAATAAATAAAATCAAATACAAAAACGGTACTATTTGGTATGCTTTTCATGCAGATGCAGCTATAAGAACGACAATTTATGTGAACTGCTACTACGGACCAGAGAGCTTTATAGTTTATTACCTTCAAACCTTTGGATGCCACCACCGTAGAATCCACATTTCCCATGTATATCAAGTAGAAAAAGACTGGAATTATGTAACCACCTTGACCTGATTGAAGAAAATAAATAGTACTTACCCCTTCCCGTACTTAACCCTTCCCGGAAGAAGAATTTACATATGCTTAGTTTATGCCAAGCTTTTCAATTCCAAATTTCCAATCCCTTCCCACGGGTCATTCTGTTTATTTTTCTGTTGAGTACAATTGTTGGGTGTAAAGTGGAACTTTTTTATATATAAGCATATTAGTGCAGAACACAATATTTGTAGGTTTCGAAACCATGTGACACTGGGAGTTATTCAATTAGTATGTATGTATGGTAAAGCTATATAATCAAATTTTTCATCAAGTTAATACAATAACAAAAAAGATTTACAACACAAATGATAATTCAAAAATCAAACATGGTGAGATCTTAACTATATACGTCAAAGAAACATGATATCTGAATGCATAACTATTGACTGGAACATTCCACATAGTAGATGAAGAAAATGAATAAATAAAAAACATCACCTCAACATCTTGATAGGCAGCCTTGCAAGCGACACAGTTGCCTCTACGTTACCGATATGCCCCATGTCACTATTTGATATGTTGGCACCTGCCTGAAAAACAAAGAATTAGATGATTACAAACTATACATAATCGTCATGAAAACCCATCCAATCAGACTCATCATCCGCTTTAATTGGATTTAGACTTAATGAATAAAAAAACCATGTGACCGCACCATAAATTGATCACAAAAACATAAAAATTATTTTGTACAACCTACATATTTGTTGCAATGGATTACTAACTAATTGGAGTACTAATTTGGTAGATGGATGATAGAGAATATATACCTATGTTAGAGTAACCTATAAGTTTAATACCATTTATGGCAGTCGAACCTACAACCACATGGGTGAAAATCATGTGCTCTATTATTGGAGCATAGCAGACATCACTTTGGTATGAAGGTTTACCTGGAAGAACAAATAACATGTTTGGAGAACCTATATGGTGGTTAAGGTTTGGCCTTTGAGTACTGTGGAGGCAATTGTGGTATTTAATACAAATTGTACAATTAGTACGTAGTTACCAGAACTTACTTGTCAAGAACAGGGGATTTGTTTAGCGTAAAACTGGATGAACAACATCAACAACAAATATCCCATCTTGCTAACAACCAATTAATGTTTTTCTCTCACTAATCATTTTAACACAACAAATTCCAACGCGGACTCGAATTGTTTAAAAATCCATAAAAACTCAAACTTTTGGAGGACCATGATTTGAAAATGATAAATTAACTAAATAATTTACAGTTTTCTGAAAACCCATGATCCAAAATAATCAACAAACAATACAAACTAAAGACATAACAACGCAAAGATCCTACAAAAGCCAAATAAATAGAAGCAATGGTTAATATTATTCAATAGTGATGAAAAATAGCTTACAAATTAGTAAGTAAGCGACCCATGATAAAGATGTAGAGGATGTCTACTTACTTCTCGATCAAGATCATCCAGTCTTGAAATAATAGAAGTTGCCGGTGGTGAAACAGATTTCTGACTCTCTTCATGCTCCATCGATGTTTAATTACTAAAAAAGATCAAATCAAAACAAACTGTCAAAATCTAAAGCCACAAACTAAAATCACATACAGAAAACTGAAAATCGAAATTCAAGTTATTAATATAACTACTGAAATATCAAATTACAAAAACCCTAATCAGATTTTTTTTTTATATGAAAGACAGTAAGCATACCAAAACCGAAACTCACTTCATTAACATTCCAGAATCATCACTATGCCCTGAAACAACATCAAGGTCATCAGGATCAGAGGAAAAAGGATCCTCGTATTTGTCATCAACATATGGAATAAAATCACATCTGAAGAAGAAGAGATTAAATGAATTAAAAAACAAATGATATTTATTATATACCTGGTACACTTCTCCATCTGAAACAACGAAAGGATCTCTAAAACCACTGTAACAAAAGTAAAAACGCATTAACAAAGTCAGAAGCAGCAGAGCGGAAAGACAATGAAAAAGAGAAGAAGAAAAAAATAAAAAATTATATTTCTTCGACAACCTTATAGGTTCCATATTTTTACGCATAAATTTAGCATAATTTTTTTTAAACGAAAATCATTATCATCGAACCTTCAAATAGGACTCCGTATCTATGGGAACGGAAAGCATTAGGAATCTTTGATTTCTTGCTCAAATTATATTTAACACAAAAGGTAAGTATTTAGCATTTTAGCCCCTTATCCAAGTCCTACTGTATTATGGAATAAAATATTCAACGGGTATAACAAAAGAAATAAGATCTATATTTAGTCTTACACAACAATAATTTTTTTTTATCTTCGCGGGATTATATATGGATACATTTCCTTAATAATAATCCGAGAATATCTTAGTACCTATAAACATGCAAATAACTTTCTTAAAAATAAATTCATGCTATTCTTTTATGGAAAAATACTTAAGAAAACAAATCATGCTGTGTTTAAAGTATTTCCGTTTTTTTTTAATTTAACGGTTTGGATAATCTAGCTTAGCATGTTAGATTTAGAAATCTTATGGTCTGGATTTTATTAAAATCATGTAAACATAGTGTAAGAAAATCCCAACCTTACCGACCAATATGAAGCATTATATCATATCAAACCTATTAAAAATTAACGGCCACAAAATGTAAGGGGTATAACTTTCTTTTCAGCCAATCAGGAGCGAGGGTTTTGTTCACCGGCCAATGAGAGGGGAGGTTACCGCAACTCTCGACGTGGAGTGAGAGATGGCGTGGGGTTTTTAGGTTGTTGATTACTCCGTGTTTTATATTTTTTATGGAATGAATAATATTAAGAAAAATTATTATTGAAATTTATTTACTGTTTTGTTATGCACTTTTCTATATTGTCCTTTTGCTTTTACTTCAAATCATGTTCACTTACCCAGTGATTTTAACAATTTTTTATTTTGAATATTCGACAGGATTAAATCATCTTTTTTTTTTCGCGGAAGAGATGACACGCGTCGATTTTGGGTAAGTATCCAAAACCTAATGTATTATGATTTTAATTTAATCAATCATTTAAATTTGATCAAAGTTTTTTTTTTTTTTTTTTGTATTGTAGTTGTAAACATTTAATTATTAATCCCCTGGGTATGTAATTAGGATTAGTTTAATAAAAAAAAATGTACTTGGATATTGTACATAAGACATTTTTATTTTTAATATTTATGATTGATTTTAATATTGTGATGAAATCATGATAAACAATAATATGACGATGTGATTTTATTTTAGTTTAATGGTGAATTTTAATATTATAGAATAAATATATATATAATGTCCTATTTTATAAATTTTATTAGATTTAGCTGTTTTTGGTAATATTTTTTTCTCTCAAATATGATTGGTTAATATATCGTGGGGTTAAAAGATTCTACTCGAATTCTATTAGTTGAAATTTTAAATGGTGGGGCCAGAATCAACCAGAAACTCCGGTTAATGAGAACGCTCGAAAAAACTCTGTTTTTATATAGAGAATTGAGGCTCCAAGCTTTGTCCACCTGTGAGCCCTCAAAACCAAAAGCTTGGAGCCCCTATAATACACGATTTATAAAGGGGATACCAGTATTACTCAGGGGTGATACCATTTCATATATGACAAATAAATATTAACAGATCCTGATCGTCGGATTGCTCAATTGGTATCACCCCGCTAATATTGGTACCCCTTTATAAGACTGGGTCTTATGGAGATGCCCAAGGTCTTCCCAAAAGAAAAAACCGTCACCTAAAGCCCCTATTCCCGCAAGCCTTCCCTAGTGTGCGGGAATCCCAGCTGGAAGACTCCGGATACGACTAACCATTGACCGTTCTAAAAAAGTGAAAAACGGACAACCATCGCCCGTTCTTGTCTTTAAAACCGGATAATGACCTTCCGTTCTTTTGGAAAACGGATAACTACTGGTCGTTCCTTGACTTTTTAAAATTTAAAACTTACAGAGAAGTTGATTGCATATCTGTCATTAGTAGAATTGGGTTCAAATAGTTGCGATGATTTAGTCTTGTTATCAAACACGTACGCTGCTCATGAAAGATGGGGTGATGTTGAAAAGTGAGAGAAGCACTGAAGAGAAAAGCTGTGAAGAAAATCCCTAGTGTTAGTTTCATTACAATCGGAGGTTTAATACGTGATCATGATCATCCATATTGGAGAGATATTTATAATACATAAATTTTGTTAATGGTGATCAGGATCATCCATATTGGAAAGATAATTTATAAGAAGATAGATGAGATTAGTTTGAAGATTAATTATTTAGGGTATGTAGTTAGAACTAATTTTGTTTTACATGATATTGGTGAAGAAGAGAAAAATAATATATTATTGCATCACAGTGAGAGATTAGCTATTGCTTGTGGATTATTTAGTAGTGGTGGCGATGGAATTTGTTCGCGGATCGTCATGGAGGTATTAAACTAATTTCGGAGATCTACAAGAGAGACGTAATTGTAATCGATGGAGCTACATATCACCATTTTGTTCTTAATGTTATGGTGATTATTGGTGAAGATTGATTCGAAATTTAATGGTGGAGAGCGTTATAAAACGAATACAGAAGGAGACGACATGGTTGACCAGTAAGATGATATAAACGGATGACCATTGTCCGTTTAGCATTTTTCATGAAACGGGGTGTCATTATCCGTTTTTGACAGAAAAAATGAATAATTGTTGTCCGTCTACCAAAAAAATAGGGAATTACCACTGGGGCTAGGCTCTTCCCAGGCTGATGTGTAAAGGCATTTGGGAAGAGGCTGGGCATCTCCGTAAGACCCGGTCTAAATCATGCTATAGTAGGATTCTTTTCTCTTTCTTTAACGCAGTCTATAACACTCTGATGCCCCAGATCTTAGTAAGAATTTATTACACTATTAATCTATCCTGACTTTTGTTCATTAGTTAAACTAGCCTATCTTTTTCCACACTATAGATTTCGGGAGAGAATTGTTCCAGGTGTAAGCGCAGATCAAAGGCTCCTAACGACAATGTTAACCATTTTTTTGTGTGGACTAACTTGAGTTTATATTCATCAGACTCGACCTTAGATCTAGTTTCCAACCAATGAATGGTTGCCTGATTTTGACACTTCCATGGGACTTACTTTACGAATCACTGTGTTTTACTATTTATGATGTGCATTATTTTATTAATATGTATGTAGTATGTACCAAACGAGTCCATGCATAGATTATTGTGAAACTTCTTGTTGACAAATTCTCCATCTTTGTAGAGGTCATCGTTTGATCATTCGTGATTAAGAGTATGCTGAAGCTGATTTTGCTGTAGAGGTGTAGGTATGATGGTCTTGACTCATGGTGAAGCTGTCTTGCAACCTGTGGTTTTTAAATGACAAAACGATTAAAAAAAAAAAACTTTTGCGAGAAAGAGAGAGATTTTTTTTACCCGTAAACCTATCATCATTAAATAGCAAGTCAAAAGGACTCGATGAGGTTCTCGACACTTGAAAATCCTTTGACGACATTCATACAAGTATTATGGGTAACATCGTTCACTTTAGTCAACATTTGCACACTTCACTATTTTATTTCCATTCTCTTATCTATCCATGTGATTTCGGTACACGAGTGTTGCAGAAAAAATGTTGAGAAACATTGTAACAAGTTTATTTCAATTACTATCTGAGTATACTTATGCAATCATGTTGAATGTCACACGCTAGTAATTGCTTACGGGTAATGATTGGAATTCATGTGGGATATTATTGCGGCTAAAGAACTTATGCAGGCTAATTATTTGGCTTTCTGCTTTGTGTTTGTCCTTATTAGTTCTTCCAAGGCTAGAAATTGGAGTAGGTTTTGTGGATATACCTCTTGTAAACCCTCATGAGACTATAACTCGTCCACTAGGGACACCTTGCATGTATTCTTGTTATTACTCTTGTTTTCTATTATTTATCTCTATTAGGTGAATCATCCAAAAACGAACTACAAAGTGCTAAAAAGAGCTAAGAATAGAAGTAATCCAAGTATCCAAGTGCCCAAGTCGAAGAGAAGTGGAAGAAGTGCGACGAAACGGAGCAAAAATGCTCAAAATCAAGAGACGGGTCAAAGACCAAGCTTAACTCATTCAAATTCAGGATTTCTTATCATCATCTTGAAGGGAATAAATTTTATAAAAAAAAGAATGCAAAAAAATGAGGCCATTCCGAGTTCGGACGAAGAATTTACGGGAAAAACAAGTTTATCGAATATCGACGTCTACAGGAGGGTACGCGTACTGGGTACGTGTACCATCGTAACTATGAATTTCGTGAACAAGAGGGTTTTCATACCTGGTACACATACCAAAAAGTTCCTGGACACTTTCTTAAATAAGGGTACACGTACTTGGTACGTGTACCATGAAGGCCAAAGTTCACGAACTATCTTTTAGGCTTTTCTTTCAAAGCTAAGGGTCGGTTTCCGGAACCGACTAGGATACTTGAAGGCCAAGCATTGTAAACTAATATAAATACATATTAGGCTTTGCAAAGAAGATATCAATCAATCCATCACAATCTAGGGTTTATTCTACATATTAAACTGAAGGGGTAAACCACCATTATTCATCTTCTTCATCTTCTTTGTAATATGAGTAGCTAAATCCTTTGTTGATTAAGGATGAATTCAATGTTCTAAGCGTGAAGTTTTATTAGTAATACAAATCTATATGAAGTTTTAATCATCATCGTTTGTTTTCACTATATCTAGGGTTTATGATTGATTTTTAGATTGGTTTGGGTGCGCAACTAGATTAGTCTATTGATCATTTATTGCTAGTAGCGAGTTGAGCGATCCGTAATTGTCGAGCATCTCCTACACAAGTAGAAAACATGAGACCTTGTAGAGGGATTCTGTAAAGCAATCGTGTGTGGAAACAACACCAGTAAGTGAACTGAGTTTAACTGCTGGGATCAAACCTAAACTCACAAACCCTAAAGCGTTCGATCGAGTTACACCTTGTAAGTGTACCTCAAGGCGACTTAGTTGGATATAATCCGGTGACTAAGCGTACATGTTATCCGGTGATACAAGGAGCTTTGGGGATAGCTAAGCGTAGCTGTTATCCTACGGTTGGTGATGAATGATTCTAACGGAAGAAAGATAAGTATTTTGATTCTGTTAACGCTTAGTAATGGCGAAGAATTCGTTGATCATTTTTTTTCTTTCTTATTGTCTTTTTATTTATCTTACAACCAATCCCCCCTTTGTTGTTTATTTTATTTTGCTGAAACAAATAACCTATCAATTACACAGCTTTTTGTGAGAACGATCCTTATGATGAGTGCCAAATATTGCATAATTCTATATCTTTTTATTGGCATTTATCTCATCTTTTTTCCTTTAATTCCCTATTTTATCCCCAAATTCTGTATTTTCATTGTTTTCAAGTATAATTACTTCTACTAATTAACTTTGCGTTTTTAGGTAGTTAATAAAGCTTGGATGCTTAAGAGGAGGAGAAAAAAGCAGAGGATTGATGGCTAGTGACAAACGAAGAGAAGAAGTAGAAGGCAATGAAGAGTAAAAAGAAAAACTTGTGCAATCCATTGGCGCACTCTTCCGCAAGCCGTTTCCACCGTTGAGCACATCAATCTCGTGTCCCTGCTTAGCACCAAACATTACCTCATCCCCAAACATCAAACTGGATGGTCTTTGTAACACCCTAGCAAACCTCTATTTTTCTCCCCAAATCAACTTCACGACCAGAAACCCAACTCCATTCTCATCTTCTCCTTCCCCACCTCTGTGTACTTTAACCACCACTCATCTCTACCTCTCTATCATGTACTTGTTTCTCCACCTAAACCACCGTCTATGCTGGACCTGTTACTTGTTCTTATTGTTTCCACCTACTCCATGAAAGCTATTTGTAGGTCTTGTTTTCACGACAAGAAGATTAGGTATGAAGATATGAGTTCATCTCTGAAAACGTGGACACAAGTCATGGGTTTGATTGCAGCACTCAATGGAGGAAAATGGATCAGAATTTCTTGTCTAGAAGCAAGTGAGTTGCAGCTTTATTCCTTAATTTATGGTTGTATTTGGTAGAAAACATGGATTGATAATTTGGGGGAAATTTTGTATAAATAGGAAGGGGTCTGTATTTTGATGCCATGCTCGGAGTAGCCGGTGCACCAAACTCTAGTAGTAATATATAGGTTTAATTTCAGTATTTTCATTGGTTATGTTTTAATCTCTTCTTTGGGTTGAGATGAAACCCCTAAATAACTAGAATCCTTTGGGTTGATTTTACTTTGTTCTCCATGAAACTTTTATTGAAAGCATGATTTAATCTCTGGAAAACATCAAATTACTTTCACCTTGTATGTCATGCATCCATGGTAGTTAGAATAATTCTTTGTATGTTTTCAAGCACTGTGTAAACTGATTCAGCTCAATTTGTGATTATCTATGCCTTAAACAGATAGGTAATGCTAGGAATTGACATATTTTTGGATTGAGGTTAAATCATCTATTTGTGCAAGTGATTTATCACATCTTCAAGGTAGTTTGAGGCTAGAACCTCTATAGCTCCTTGATTGAAAAGAGAACTAGTTTATCAAATCTAGGATTTATATGCATTTGGGCGGCGGATTCGAAACCCCTGTTTACCATTGTATTTTTTAATCTTGTCTTTGTAGTATAATCATCCATATCCTTGTCGTATCGACAAACCCTTTTCGTTTGTTATATTAGTAGGAATAGAACTTAGAAGTCTAGTTTCACATCGTAACAACTCCCTGTGGGATCGACCTGTATTTTCCCTGTTACAATAGACGCTGTGCACTTGCAGTTTATAATTCTAGGTTTCTAAAGCCCACCACCTTACTACCGCTATATTACTAGTTAATTAGTGGGAAATATCTTGATTAATTTGTTGCACTTACGACATGCATCAGTTGGTTCACGCAAAGTCTCGTCTCGACCACAAACCCAACGCTCGATATTGGTCCAAAGACTCGTACTCAACACAAGCAATAGCCAGCCTGCCCGAGAAGCGAACGCTACAGCCTTGTTACGTTGTGAGCAAAAAGCCTTACCACAGTCGCAAGCACGCACACTACATTCCTCTCAAGACTCAACTAGATCTCGAGCATCAAATCCACCATGTGACAAAAAATCTCGCTTAGCACGTGAGTAAATTTTATTGCAGGTTATCACAGTTGGGGGCGTCTTTGTAATATCTCTACTCACGCTTGGGGAGAGTTACGTTATCAACGGTAGATGCAGAAGGAAAAAAATCTTCTTAACCCCCAACAAGTTGGAGGTTAAGAGGGGGAGATGTTTGTACCGTCTATAATATAGACGGAAATCCCGCTAGTCAAAGCCCTTTCCCATGAAAGAAGATTCCAGAAGTCTTGTTTCCAAGTTGCTTGCACATGAAGTTTATATCAGAATTAGGTTACATAAACTATATAAATACATGTATCATAAACCCTAAGAAGATATGGAATTCTAGGTTAGCTAATCATTCAAGAATTATTGTAATCATCATATCAATACAATATTTCTCCCTACAAGGATTTATCCGTGGACGTAGGCATAACTTGCCGAACCACGTTAAATTCCTTGTCTCCTATAAAAAAAAATCATACGTTTTCAATCCCTAATCTACATCATTAACACCAAATCAATCGTGTTTAGTGCCTAAGAGTAATTTTAGGTACAAACAGTTTCAAACATCAATGAGAGAAACTCAGAAAAATTCTGTAATTCTTACTCAGGAAGGTTGACGAACCTTGTCACAAACTATAACTATCTGAGTTTGGGAATATAGGAAGGTTGGCGAACCAGTTCGCAAACCTTAGGTTCAGAACGGGACAGTTCACGAACCCGGTTCACGAACCGTGGTGATATGAATTTTTATATTAGTGAGAAAAGGCTAACAGTAGGTGAACCCAGTTCACGAACTACGTCCATCTGAGTTTACGAGTCGAGAAGGGTTGGTGAAACCGGTTCACGAACTATAGTACCCTAACTCGTAAACTATGCCTTACGGTTCACGAACCGTTTAACCAACGGTCCCAGTAAAACTTTAGCAGATGCTTAAAGACTTATTTTTCTAAAAAAATTCAGCATTGATATTACTCTCATAAATACCTTTAAGACATCATTGATCATTAAAATACTTGTGTATGTATCATGATTAGATTCTTAAGTATTTGAATGAACATCAAATTGCTTACTAGTTCATAAGGCATATTTGCCAAGAACTATCATTAATTATACACAGTTCACATACCCGGACCACTATGTATACTCTTCTACTATGATTTCAAGACGAACTTCTCACATGCTTACTTGAAACCCTAATTAGAGTTTTATCTAAATAGAGAAAGTGTTTGCTTGAATCTCTAGTTATCTTAGCTTGAATTCTAAGCAACCCTCGGTTTTGAAAAGCTATAAATAGAGATGCTCTTTCAACTGGGAAATTCAATCCCTGACATTTTTTATCCTAGTTGATAGTTAGAGTCGTCCTCTATTGACCTAGGTTTCCTCTTTGAAACATAATCAGGTCTACGACTAAAAAGACTATGATAGGGGATTCGTGAAGCTAGGTACGACTATCTTTTATCTTGATAGTTCATGTATCTTGATCTTTCTTTTTTGTTACTGAGGTTTTCGTAATCTCTTCAAGCAAGATAGATAGTAATCGCAAAGTTTGCTTTGTCTCAGACTTTGTGATTCGATATCTGAAAACTATTCTTAATTGATAAGTTGAAGATTGTTCTTGAGAGGTGGTAAAGAATCCAGGTTTCTTATCTAAGTGAGTGTAAGTGTACCTGATTTGTGAGGTTTGCTAGCTCTGTCTATTACAAACAGATTTCCAAGCCTTGATATGTGATCTAAAGGGAAGTCTCTTATCTATTAGAGGCAGATTTGTATCAAAAGTCTTCACTTAGGTCGAAACAACTTTTAGGCTGTAAAAGACGTCAGCTAAGGGAATCAATTGTGTAGATACTTGCGAGGTTCAAGAGACGTATGGAGGGAGACTATAACTGAATAGCTTGGAGGGTGGATTCGGTCTCAACTACATTCAGTCCGAAGTCTTATAGTAAGCTAGTGTCTGTAGCGGCTTAATACAGTTTGGTGTTCAAATCTGGACGAGGTCTCGTGGTTTTTCTGCTATTGCGGTTTCCTCGTTGACAAAACTCTGGTGTCATGTGTTTTTCCACTTTCGCATTATATTGTTTATCTTTATAGTAGGATTTACAAGAGTAGTATCTATTCAATCTCAGTAGATACGTCCATGTAATTTGTAATCGATTACAAGACTCGTTCCTGTAGAATTTGTATCTTGAAAGATAGATAACAAGTTTTACTTGGAAGAATTCCAATTGGATTATTTCGATACGACTAGATTGATCTTTAATATTGATTTTTGAGATCGTCCAAGTACTCTTCTTAACAATCAGGCCACGGACTCCTTTGTCTAGACTTTCTGATTGATAAGAGATAGAGACATAAACTCTACACATATTGTCAGGGATCATTAAGATGGCCTACTTGCAATTAGGCTTTGTCCATACAGGTTACCGAATGAAAAAGTTGGTGGTGTACTTGGTACCCACTCCTTTTCAAATGCGATATTCAGGTATTCAACATTTAACAATACCATGTGTAGTTATCGTTGTCTTGCTAAAAACCTTCTCTGGTAATAAAAACCCTGTGGGAAAAACTAATCTCGATTGAAAGGAAAAACAGTACAACATAACTTCACATTTTGAAGTAAAATATCTCGACATCATGTCATTGGATCTTCCCCCTGATGTCGATATCTCTCCCTGGTTCCATTCAGAGGAGTTTCCAGATAGTTTTTTTACTCATGTACTTTCGGAAAGTGAATATAGGTAATGACTTAATAAATAAGCCAGTCATGTCTCCCCTGATTACTTTAACAGGGGAAAAAATTATTGTTTTTTTTTAATGCAAAATAAAGAATTTTATTAATCTGGAGAAACTTGCATGTCTAACAATAACTGACTCTCAATGACACTAGGTGGTTGTTCAACCCAAGTTTGAGTTACACCATTTTTCCTGCTGTATTTAGCTAGTTTATCAGCATATTTATTACACAACCTAGGAACGAAATTACATTCCCACTATGGGATATTATTTAACTTACCAATGGCATCCAGCAAGATACACTATGGGAAAAATAGTTATCTACAACTGTAACTTGACAACTCATATTTTTAAAGTTGTGAAAGGTTGCATGTTTTACTACCTTTATAAAATAATGGTTGTCAAAATTAAAAAAACATCCAACTCTTAGGACAAAGAGGACCAAAGAGTAGTGACGAGAATCAAAACCATAACATTTTGTGTGAAAAGAGTTGCAAAGAGTAGTGACCATCTTTAGACTTTAACTACTCGTAACGTAAAGGTAGTGAATAACTATATAACAACATTCATAACGGTTGTTGAAAATAAAAAAAAATATCGTTTCAACAAAAGTTGTTGGAGAGATTCAAATACAGGCCTACTATGCGTTAGTACAAGTCATCAACCATCCTTCCAGATTCACAATACTGTTAGATTTGTGTTTTGTTTTTTTATTTCTATTCACAAGAGTTGTAAAATGAAGAATTGACTTTGGAAAAAAATGAAGCTGAGGAGAGTCTAACCTGAACCTCCTCTGTCCAAGTCTGGTATTCAAACCATCCTTCCACATTTACATGTGTGATTATATTTTACTTCTATGACTATATGTAAGAAAATTTTCAGTTGAGCCTTAAAAAAAGGCCAGTGAATGCAGCCACTATGCCTGAAACATACAAGGCATTCTCTGCAATCACATTTCAATCAACACTCATAGTATATCTATATCTCCACTGAAGTACCAGATTCATGCAAGTTTTGGTGAAGCAAAGACCAGTCCTGAAGAAGCTCAAAGTATATTGACTGCAAAAAAAGTAAGACATTGACTGCAAAAAAAGCGAAGTGCAGAATTAGAGACCAACGCATGATTTAAGTAACCAATTTCTGCACATAACTTCAGAAAATCTGCACACAAGTAACAAATCCTCTTTTCTCTCCTCCTTTATCTGGGCTTGAGACCGGCAATGAAATGATATATATATCATTTCAATGGCGAAGTTAAAAAGGGGGGTTCATCTCAAGAAAAACAGATAGCACATCATACCAACAATATTAGCAGTCATAAAGTGAAACAATAGCATGTGGTTTTAACGAATAAACAACTCCAGACCAAAAATATAGTCAGAACCAAAATGAAACAAAAATAATAAGTAGAAATGAAAAAAGTAAACCCACCATCAGTGGCACTTATTTTTCTTATTCTTCTTGTTCTTCTTCTTTGTCGGAACCACTAAGATAGGTTCAGCATCGGTTCTTGCGTAACTCTCGGTCTCATCATCCATTTGTAAGCCAAGAGTTGAAGGATCCACTGATAGGAAATTTGTGTCTTCTTGTTCATTGTATTCCTCTAATTCATGGAAACCCCTAGGTGGTGGTTTCAACATCACAAACCAATTAGATGTATCTGACTCTCGAGAATAGAAAACTTGCCGGGCTTGTGACGCTAAAATGAATGAATCATTTTGATATTGGTTCTTATGCTGACGTAAGTTTACCAATGTAAATCCTTTTTCAATCTTGACACCAAAATAGGTGTGAGCCCAGTCACATTTAAATATGGGAATTTGAAACATATGCTGGTAGTCCAACACGAGAATTTTTTCTAAAACACCATAGAAACCACTTATTTGTGACCGTCCTGCAACTAAAGATTTTGATTCAATTGAAACACCATTTTTTTGTGTGACTCTTTGAATATCCTTCGTAATAAACCCTTACCCGTTTATTTGCAAGCCTTTATATGATACACATTTATCTAAAGGACCATATGCCAACCACTCTACTGTATTTGATACTGCTATGCCTTGACTAATTTGCATTTTAACCTATAAATATAATTTAGTTAGCAGAACACAAGTATTCACAGTAATGGGCGCAAGCTGTTTTGGGAAATGCAAAAAAGAGGTACTACTCAGGAAAAATGAATCTAAACCGCAAACATCTAACAAATGACCAAGTGGTGGTGCACGTACCTTTTGCTGTATCCAATCTGCAAATGTGTCTGAGTGTATGGAAAGGAGTTGGTTTTCATCACTGGCAGTATCAGAAGATCTTAACTCATCCATGTGCATTCTAATAAGAAAAAAAAGTAATATGAAAAAGATTCGTAAAGGTATTAACTGATAACAATTTGAAATGAACATATAATGTCATACTTACGTTCTATATGGGTCAATTACTGCTGTGTTAAAAAGCACATATCTATGAGCGATATTTAGCATATCACTACCAATACACACTTGAGCACCTTTAGAAAGAGGACTCCCTGACGGTGTGGAATCATGTTGAGTGTCTTCATTACGGCTCTGATCTACTCCTCCTTCATATGCTTTGTCCGCATGAACATTACAAAACCTGACGCACTCCATTCCCAGGTAACACTCTGTTATACATGCTTCAGGTTGTGCGTAATTTTTTACGTATTCTTTGAATGTCTTCATATACTGCGACAGACCAAACCTTTAATTATTAGAACATTGCACTTAAGTTGTTTTTTCTGTTTACATGAAACAAGAAAACAGAAGTGTTAAAACTAATGAAACAAGTAATACCTTTCAAATGGATACATCCAACGATATTGTACGGGTCCACATAAACGCACTTCTCGAGCTAGGTGAATTGTCAAGTGTACCATCACATCAAAAAATGATGGAGGGAAGTACATCTCCAACATACACAAAGTCTCAGCAATTTCTTCTTTAAGTTCTACTAATCTATCAAGATCAACTACCCTTTGGCATATTTCGTGAAAATAAGAACATAACCGATTAACCGCAGTACTTGGCCCATCAGGTAAAAGTCCCTTCAAAGCTACAGGTAATATTTGTTGGCATTGTTTCAGAGACCTTTATTGTTTTAACCATGCTCTCTTGGCTAAAAAGGCTTGGAGGCTATGCACTGTTGAGGATACAGTGCGGTCTTTATCTATGCAAGCGAAATACTTCAAAAACTCTTCTCCCCTTCATTGTCAGAAAAAGAAAGACTCTACTTGGAGTTGGAAAAGCATCAGCAGCGAATTTGAGTTCATAAGAAGCTATAGTTTTTGGTCTTTGGGGGATGGACAAAAAATATTAGTCTTGAAGGACAGATGGGTAGTTGGTTTAGACGAGGTTCCAATTCCTTCTTCTTTAGCTAAAAATCATCAGGAAATTACTTATGTTTCCAAGCTCATTGACAGCACCAACAAATGCTGGAAAACTGATGTTATCCAGAATCTTTTTGACAACAATACTGCAGCTCTTATTCTCAACATGAGGATTCCAAGAAGTAGTAAAGACAAGCTAGTCTGGACTCTTACAAAAAAATGGGACTTTCACAATAAAGTCTGCTTATTATGCTCTATATAATCAGAAATATCATCATGGAGAAGATCAATCTCAAGCTTACCGTTCTTCTATGTGGAAGCAGGTTTGGTCAATAAATGTTATCCCAAGGATAAAACTATTTATCTGGAAGTGTATGAAGGACATTCTCCCTTCTAAAGAAAGATTGAATAGAAATTACAGACAAGAAGATACTAAGTGTCAGAGATGCAAAAACGTGGAAGAAAATAGTTTACACTTGCTTCTGTATTATCCCTTCGCTAGGGTGATCTGGTTTAACACCATTGGATATAGATGCAGAGATGGGCAGTTTACTAATATAAGATTGGATCCTTAGCTGGTTTGTAAATGATGAGGATTTAGTCAGTAAGATGGCAATTGTTATCTGGCATATCTGGAAGTGCAGATGCGACCTGGTTTTTGGAAATAAAAACCGCACAGTACAATCCCTTACTAACAGGATCAAGAAGTTTCTCAACAGTGCAGCTAGTGTTACCAGAAACACTAGCAAACTAGTAACTAATACCCCCCTTGCACAAGTGGATACCACCTTTTGCTGGCTTTTTAAAAATAAAATGTGACGCTTCTTACTATTCTGTGGTTAAGAATGGGGGATATGGTCTAATAATTCGTAATGATGCAGGTACCCATTTAGCTTCAAGCTGCAGATTCTTCAGTAAAGTCCCAGGTCAGAATTCATGGAGTGTCTAGCTGCATTGGAGGCTGTGGAGTGGGCGCATTCTCTTGGCTTTAAGAAGATTATGTTAGAGATCGGTTATCAACCTCTAGTAACAACTATCAATGGCAAAGAACTGTCCATTCCATGGGAGTATAGAAACATTGCTGAAGATATTAAGTCATGTCTTTTTAATTTTGAAAGTTGGATATGTACGTACACAAATAGATTAGCGAATAAGTGTGCGGATGCATTTGCTAAGTATTCCCGTAAAGAGGGTGTGTCAGGTATTTGGTTAAGCCAATATCCTACAGTTTTAGAGTCCTTCATTATGTCAGACAAGATTTAAATTTAATTCAAATTTTCTCTTTGCATAAAAAAAAAGTAATATTTGTTGCATAAGAACATGGTAATCATGAGCTTTAAGGACACCCAAGCAACCATCTTTCGAGAAATGCCTCCTAAGATCAGAACTATACCCAGATGGAACCTTCAAATTTCTCATCTTATTATAAAATATAGCCTTTCCCTTATCGCTTAAGTTATATGGTGCTGGTGGAAGCCATGTTTTGCCTTTTATGAGTGTTTGATGCAAGTCTTCTCTGATTCCCATACTTTTCATATCATTACGGGATTTTAAGCCATCTTTTGTTTTAAACTTTATATTCAATATAGTACCAATGACACTCTCACAGACGTTTTTTTCCGTATGCATAACATCAATATTATGCCGTAGTAACAAATCCTAGAAAGGAAGGAAGATAATATCATCAATATCTAGCTCATGTGATAATATTTTGACTATCCAAACACTAAAAAACAGTCTATTTACATATTCATACCGGGTAGCAGATGAAAAGAGTATATATTTACAGATTCATACCGTGTAGCAGATGAAAAATAGTCTATTTAGATATTCAAACATGCCAACATGCATTTGAGGTTAGAACTTACCTTCCAGTAAGGCAAGTCAAAAAATATGGACTGTTTGTTGAATATCGGATGGTCAGCATCCTGTGCACCAGAACTAGAAGCAGCACTCGAACCGGCATCATTAGCAACTGCCCTTTTCCGCTTCTCACACTTACAATTACCTTCATTTTCACCTGTTGCCGCACTACTCTGAACCCTTTTCTGGTTATTCTTCTTATTTTTCTTCTTTTCCTCTTTATCTTTCCTTTTCTCCGCCTCGTTCTGCTTCGTTTTCCCAAAATCATTCACAATACTGCTCTGACGTTCAAAGGCCATAGCACCAGACATAATAGGTGGCTTTTCATTCCTCTCAAAATCTTTATTAAACATGGTTTTCTTATTACGCGCTCGAAGAGGATGATTACACGGTAGAAATCTCCTATGATTCATGTAAACAGTTTTATGACTAAACGGCAACCAGTTCAAAAGAGTATTATCACCACAAAGAGGGAAGGTTGCCTTCCCTTTATACGTACATCCAGATAGATTACCATAAGCAGGAAAATCATTTATCATCCACATCAATAAGGCCTTCAAGTTGAACATTGTCTTACTAAATTTATCATAAACCTCCACGTTGTTATCCCACAACTCAATCAGATCATCTATCAGTGGTTGCAAATATATATATCGATGTCTCTACCTGGTTGTATCTTTCCTGGAATCAACAAGCTTAAAATAATATTTTTGGCTTGCATACACAGCTGAGGGGGAAGATTATATACCACAAGCAACACCGGCCAACAACTGTGGGATGGGGAAAGATCGCCAAACGGATTAAATCTATCAACAGCAAGCCCAAGATGAAAATTACGCGATTCTGAAGCAAACTCGGGGAACTTTGTGTCTATGTGTTGCCAAGCCAAAGAATCTGATGGATGACGTATCTTCCCATCTTTACTCTTATGTGTCGCGTGCCATATCAACTGATGAGCCAGCTTTGCTGATTTATACAATCTCTTTAATCTCGGCACAATGGGGAAGTATCTAAGCACCTTAACCGGTATCTTCTTTTTGGGCTTGTCTATCATGTCATCATCTTCCATGTTAGATATCTCTTCCTTCCACCTAGAATAGTGACATTTAGGACATTCATCTGCATCTTTCAACTCCTTTCTGAATAAACAGCAATCATTCTCACATGCGTGTATTTTCTCATAAGTCAGTTTAAAAGCCTTCAACAACTTTTTCACTTTATATGTTGATTTGGGAAGACAATGACCTGGGGGAAACATTGAACCAGTTGTCTTGGGAAGTTCATCAAAAGCTTTCCGAGATACACCATTTACCGTCTTGTGCTTATACAGCTCAATAGTGATCGATAGCTTCGTGTGCGTAGTACAACCAGGGTATAAAGGGAAGTCAGCCTCTATTATCCGGTTTACCAACCCCTCGTCTTGCATGGTATCGTGACCCGAATCAATCAGAGAATAACCTTCAACATTAGCTTCTATCCACATCTGATAAAAAGTACGTCTTGCTCCCTCTTCATGAACATCATTAGAACTACTATCCTTCTCGTCATGAAGAACCCACTCTGTATAAGTAGGATCCATTCCTTGTTTCAGCAAGTGAAGATGTATTATACCCGGAGGAAGTGGCTCAGCAAGATTCTTACAATCAACATACGAACAACTGAACTTAGGAGGATTTCCAAATTTCTCACGAGCCATATCTACGAACTTTTGCACTGCATCCTGGTATACAACACCAGTCCTACATGAAAGATGGATAAATTTAAACACGGTGTAAACAACATAGCATAGCAAACCGAAGTAAAGAACGTAATATATAGAGTGACTTAAATCTACATTCTAGAGTGAAAATATAGCATAGCAAACCAACTTAGAAGGATATTAACCTTGGCCAATGAACCCAATATTTATTCATCATTTGGACCGAGTTGAGTTTACCTACCACTTGAATCTGCAATAGAAAAAAGAAGAGTTAGAGCAATATATATGATGCAGACAAAATCTGCAGCTCCATATATCTATTTCAAAGAACCAGAAAATGATTCAGACATTCTCAACTTACTGTTGGATCTGTCCAATAAACAGTTCGAAGCAGACTTTTACAAAGACATGCAAAGAAGTTCACCAAGACAAAGGAGTATACACTTGTGTTATTTTGGAACATCTATGAAATGAAGTACTTCATATTTCATTTAAATCAGGTCTTACACATATATAAAATGAAATCTTATTACATATGAAGACTTTTCCCTAGATTTGTAATTAGATCAGGCATTTGATTTGTAGAAACTCTAACTTTTTCTTTTGCAGCAATGAATATAGCATCTGAAGCCCATGTAAAAGCTCCACATTGTTCACATACAAGGTAAGCCATGTTCTTATTGTGTTGATTGTTACATATTTTTAGGGTGAGTTTGTAGTTGCAGGTTGAAGAGAAGCACAACTGATTATGCAGTGGACAATTTTTGTAATAATGATCATCTTCTCCACAAGCATTACAACTTTTCTGTGATGGTAACAGCAACAACTTGGTTTTGCAAGGGTCAGAAGCATCATCAAACCATTCAAAGTAGGTGCAGGTAGGTATGGTGCACTTGAAGAGCATTTTTCCAATGGTTTCAGTTGTTTTAGATCGTAGAAATGCTCTCACACCAATACAAGGAACATGCTTGCACCTAGAATAGAGCCAAGGACACACTCTTTTCTCATGGTTCCCTTGTTCGCATATAGCACACTCAGTTAGGATTTTTTTCATTCTCAACATACTGTTGTTGTTGTTGCAGCTACTACTGCTACTTGGAGAGTCTTTCACACCTCCACCCATGACTAATCTACACTACAAATAATATGCCTAATTAGGTAAAACAAAAAGTAATGCAATCCTGCCACATTTGACTACTTTTAACAACAAGTAATACACACACACACACACATTAAACAAAGAGCTCTAGATATCTAAATTCATACCTTTGAACTCTTCTCTCAAATTAAGCTCTGTACATGAAGTTCTTATGAAATCCTAAACTGATTTGAAGACCAAATTTTCACAAATCCTGCAAAAGAATTCAAATTTCAATCAATACATAAATAGAATTTCATACAAAACACCTGAATTTAATGCAAAATTATAATCATTTGAATTTAATGCAACTACGTACTACCTGAATTTAATGCTAACCTGAATTCCAAAAAACCCTAAAATTAAATGCAACAATTTAATTGAGTTGAATCCAATGATTGAATTGAATGAACTAAACTAACTACACCCAATCATCAAATGAATTAAAATTTAAAATTTAAAATAAAACCCTAAACAGATCGAGAAACCCAAGTTACAGACCTGTTAAGTCTTTAGCTACCTCGATTTGTTGATGGTTGTAAGTCTTCAACTCGATCTGTTGGTGAAGAAATCTTCAGCTACCTCGATCTGTTGATGGTGGTTTGAGTGATTGTGAGCTGTTGATGATGGTGGTTCTGATGATGGTGAGTTGTGGTTGATGGTGGTTTACACAAGAAGGTTTACAGAAGAATAAGGGATGAAGGAGGAGGTGCTGCAAAAATGGTTAGCGAAAAAAAAAGAAGTGGATGAGAATGGAAATGAAAAAAGATAAGGATAGAAATGAAAAAACAGAAACAAAAATGGATGGTTAGAGATTGAAATGGAAGGTCATGATGTAATCTTTTCTACAACCCCTTTCACAACTGTTAAAAAATGTCGTCGTAGGGGTTTTGTCGTCCTGCTAATTTTTTTTCACTTCTGCTATTTTTTTTTCGCTTCTGCTAAATATTTTCACTTCTGCTAAATTTGTTTTCAATTCTGCTAAATTTTTCTCTATTCTGCTAAAAATTATTTTGGTACGCACTTCTGATAAATTTTCAGACTTATAATAGTCCACTCATGGCCAGTTTCTTTCTCGAAGTTGATGAGCCTGTGTGTGTTTAAGGTTTCAGAGAATATTCCGATGGAATCTTACGTGTAAATTCTTGGATTCATCGTTCTTACGAAGTTTCAGACTCAAATTAGTCCACTCATGGACATGTTTCGATCTCGGATCCAGTTTCTTTCTCGAAGTTGATGAACCTGTGTGTGTTTAAGGTTTCAGAGAATATTCCGATGGAATCTTACGTGTAAATGCTTGGATTCATCGTTCTTACGAAGTTTCAGACTCAAAGTAGTCCACTCATGGCCAGGTTTCGAACTCGGATCCAGTTTCTTTCTCGAAGTTGACGAACCTGTGTGTGTTTA
>JAJJMB010003267.1:2740876-2871550 GCA_023531105.1 Papaver atlanticum | reverse complement strand
CCCCCCCCTGTGCAACCTATCTATAAACGTCGTCGTAGACGTATGACAACTCTTTTCGGGAGTAGTTGATCACTGTTTTTCCCATAGTGATATCTTCATTCTCCCAAGCAACAACTGGTGATGATTTGTTGATGTAGCCTTCAATGCTTTTGAGATCAGTTTCAAAGACGATATATGTATTCCTTAAATCATTACTCCAGCTAACTGCTTCGGAGAACGCAAGACATTCTGCTTGCTCTGAATCTTTCACTCCTGCATAGCATTTTGACTTTCCTCCGTCCCATTTTCCCGTAGAATCACGAAGAATAAGAGCAATTCCAGTTAGTCCTGTATTAATATCAAAAGAGACATCACAATTAATTATAAGAAATGAATAAACTGGTGGTTTCCATTTAGGTGTAGTATTCATGGTATGGGACTTGCTATTATGGCTCACTAGGTGTATGGCATTGAGATTATCAATGTAACTAGCGAAACTCAGAGCTTTTCTGGAAGTGACTATGGGATCTGCTTTCTTATTCTGGAAATTAACTTCACATCTCTCATTCTAGATAGTCCATGAAACTATCATAATATAATTCAAACTAAACCCTTGAAAAGAAGGCTGAACATCTTGTACCATCCAATATTCAAAGCACATAGTAACATCATTCTGGATTGTTGCTAAAACTGCTGCACCACCTGGTATTTGCATCCAAACAGCTTTTGAGAAGGGACATAAGAAGAAAATATGCAATAGGTTTTCATGAAACTGCTTACAGAGGGGACATAAGCAGTTTATGTAATTGCAGTTTCTTGAGAGTCTAATTTTTGTAGGAAAAATATCAGATAAAACTTTCCACCAAAAATGCTTGACTCTAGGCCAAGTCTCAATGCTCCAAAACTGCTTCCAGCTAATATTTGAGTTACCAAATTTCTGAGAAACTTGTATATTTCCCAAACTGTTTTCATGAAGTTTATTGTAAGCTGACTTTAGTGTGAAATTCCCATTTCTCTGTAAGAGTCCAGATAAGCTTATCTTCTACTGCATTAGGAATCCTCATGTTAATTATTAATTAGTTGTAGCTAAATCAAACAAGCGATAGAGTAAAGCCACATTCCATTGCCTGCTACCCTGAATGAATAACTTATGAACCCATATGTACTGCTCACTGTCTGCAACACCCTGTCTTGGAGTTGGAGGATAGTCAAGTCAAGAGATCCACACATCAATCCAAATTTTTATTTTGTTTCCTTTTCCTAATCTCCACCTACTATGAAGTTTTATGAAAGGAATCTGCTTCTGAAGACCTCTCCATGCCATGAAATTAGCATGGAGTAAATGGGTACCAGGAAAATATTTAACTTGCATTGCTTTAACCCATTGCTCCTCTGAGTTAATGCACATTCTCCAAACTGTCCTTACTAGAAGTGCTTGATTTAAAAAATTTAAATCCCTGAAACCTTGTCCTCCAAGATTTTTATGTAACCCCAATTTCTTCCATGAAGTAATGCAGATGCCTTTGTGTTCCTTAAAACCCCACCAAAAGTTACGTTGTAGAGTGTCAATTTGTTTGACAGTTTCTACTGGTATCTGTATGCAGCTCATAGAATAAGCTGGAATGGTGTTAGTGACAGTCTTTACCATGAGTGATTTACTAAATTGTGACATAGACTCACCATTCCAGTTGGATAGTCGGTTTTTTACTCTATCCACCAATCCAGTGAAGCATCTAACCTTGTTTCTTCCAATAATAAGAGGTATTCCTAAGATTCTTTCATTACAATTCATCCTAGGTACCTTTAATCTTCGAGTAAGTAATCTGCAAAACCTTTGAGGCACATTAACACTATAGTAAACGCTTTACTTGCTAAAGTTCACCATCTGGCCAGAAGCAGCTCCAAAATCATCAATGATATTGAGAAGATTATTCACATTATGAAGATTAGCATTAATGAACAGCAGGCAATCATCAGCGAAAAATAAATGAGATATATCTAGGGGGTGCACTTGAAGCAATTTTGATACCTTCTATTTGTTTGTTTTTTTCATCCTTGAGTAGTTGTCGAGAAAATTCCTTCATCGCAGTTATGAAAAGGTAGGGTGATAGAGGGTCACCTTGCCTCACTCCCCTTGATGGAGAGTAAGATTTGCATGGAGCTCCATTTAGAAGTATTGAAATTTGAGTGGTGCTTACACATTGCATAATGAGATTACACCAGTCTGTGCAAACCCCATTTTCAGCATAACATCTTTGAGGAAAGACCATCAAGGCTTATCAAAGGCTTTTGACATATTAAGCTTCAGCGCCAAGTGCTTACAGTCTTCCTTTTTATTTTTCATGGTATGCATAATTTCCTGAGCTAGATGAATATTATCTGTTATTTGTCGCCCTTGAACATATGTAGCCTGAAGTGGACAGATTATTTTTCCCATAACCTTTTCAACCTTGTTGACAGTATCTTTGAGATTATTTTATAAGAGGTATTACAAAGTGCAATATGCCTCAAATATGAAGGAAACTGCTTGTTCTTTGTTTTAGGAATAAGTGAAATATTTGTAACATTCAGGCTTTTAAGAATATAGCCTGTATGAAAAAATTGTTTCACCATTTCTACAACATCAGTTCCTACAATATCCCAATGATGTTGAAAAAATCCAGGAGGAAATCCATCTGGTCCAGGGGCTTTCCAGGCTTCATGTCTTTCAAGGCTTTAAAGTTTTCAGCATCCTCAGGAATTCTCATTAAAGCCAAATTATCTGAAGAAGTAATGACTGTAGGAATACAGTCTAAGATATCTTCATTTTTTGCAGGGGATGAAGTAGTATGGAGTGAGCTATAATGATCAGTAAGTAAATTCTCTAATTCTTCTCTAGTAGTGCACCAATTTCCATTACCATCCTTCAAAGCAACAATGTTATTTCTAACCCTCCTTCTGTTGGCATTTGCATGGTGATATTTGGTATTTATGTCCATTTCAAGGTAATATTCATCTCTTGCTTTTTGACCCCAAAATTCATGTTGAACTTGATGCCAGTGTTCTATTTGATTTTCTACATGTTGTACTTCATTGTTTGTACTCTGATGCTGACTGTTTTGCAGTAATGCCTCTAGCTACTGATGAAGAAGATAAATATTACTTTGAATATTTCCACACTTCTCCCTATTCCATTTTGAGATATATCTCCTGGTAATAATGAGTCTTTTTGATAATCTGAATACATGTGAGCTATTTACTTGTTGTTCCCATGCATTAGCTATCTCATTTTTGAGGGTTTCATCTCTCTCATAGCATTGGAAGTATTTCCAGTTCCTTTTTCTATCACCTTTTGAAGAAGAGGTGTCCAACATTATTGGGCAATGATCTGAGCCCAGTTGTGGAAGGTGAAGATTATTAACAATTGCTCTGTCAAGTTTTGATCTTCTAATGCCTGTGACATGAACATTACTTGACCAAGTCTTGATCCTCCATACCAGCTTCATAAATAAGATTGACATAAGAAGAATCCCTTGAAGAACAAACCAAGTTGCTTGAAGAAGAAGTATTAAAAGCATTTGACATATTGCCACTCACATGAAAGCTTCTTTCATTATTGAAAACCAGATTTAGATCACCCATAACAACCCATGGTTGTTTGATAGTCTGACTTAAAATTTTAATATAAGTCCATTGCTTTTCCTTGTGATTTGGATAAAAAGACCCATACATACAAGTAAGTAATCATTCAGGCTTGGAAGGATCTTCCTGCACTAAACAGTTAATAATCCAAGAATCTGCATTCACAACATTAAAATGGAAACCATCTTTCCAAAGAAGAATTAAACCTTCTGCCAAACCTCTTGAAGATATGAGCTTGTGATGAGGAGATTTATATTGCTTTATAAACTTTTTCATTTTATCTTCACATATTTTAGCCTCAGAGATAAAAATAACATCAGGGTCATATCTATAAAGTAGGTCTTTGAGATGGTCTCTGGTAGTTTTATTGGCAAAGCCCTGACAATTCCATGCTAATACTCTCATGATTCTAGTATGGAGTCTAAACCTAAACAATAGTGACAAAATATGCTTATGTAAATAATCAAACTTGTAATAAAAATAAGAAGAGTAAAAAACTATACTAGAGCAAAAAAATTCTTAATGGAATGTAATTATTTACCTCAGTTGCATTGCCCTCCAGATTATGCATGGGATTCTTCTTTGTGTCAGCACAATGCTTATCATTTTCTCCAGTTTCCACCTATCCATTATTTTATCATTTGAGTTGATTGGAATATCACTAGTAGCCCCACCATGACTGGATAGAATAGGTCCTTGGATAGATGGGTTCGAACCATTATCATGAATAGTTTGATTTCTTGCTCTTTTGGCAATCCTCTCTTCTTCTGCATCTGGCATATTCTCACCATCTTGCTCAGTACACTCCGTATCATTCCCTCCTTCATTACCAAAATTCTTCTTAGCTTTACTGTGCTTTTCATATTCTTCAACAGTCACTGCTCTTTCACGTAGTAATTCAACAACTTCTTCACAGATATTATCATCATGATCAATTATATAGCATTGATCACACATACTATGGGGATGTTTTAGCCAATGGTATCTAATACAAACAGGTTCTCCATGGTTCGAGTTCCACCATTCTCCTATTTTTAATGGTCCTGTGAGATCAATCTCAACACGAGCAGTGATCATATTACATGAGCGTGGTCTGCATTTCTTTGGCTCCGTAGATATTTTCTTGCCCAAATCTTCAATAGCTTCATTAACTAATGCTTCATGATGATTGTTTTTTCATAATTAACGAACTTTATATTGCACTTACATTAGCAGTCTATTTTATGTCTTTGTAGGGATAAAACAAACTCAATTAAATGGTTCCTTTAAGTATATGATCACATTCGTCATACCATCCCAATGCCACTTCTTCAACCTTGAGCTATATCTAGTTAATACATTCATCGAGGGTGAAATATTTGGTATGCTAAGTACGACATTACGTATATTGTACTTAGATACTGGAATTTTATCTCCCAACACATCTTTGTCATATTCCTTTTGACAAATTGGTCATTTACTTACATTTGAACCTTAGGTAATCATGGGTGTGCTAGCAGGATGTATGTCCTTGTTAAATTTCTTGACAACTTTGGACACATGTAAACTGGTGGAATAATATACCACAAACTCGATTTTCTATCGAGCTTTCTCCATATTGACCATACACACCTACAAAACTTGCATGAAATTGATCATTCATATATACCTAAAAACATACCTACTATTTCATGGGAAATACACTAGTGCACAAATATGTGCACACCTATTATACATGGAACAAATCAACCATACGCCATATTCATACCAGCAAATAGACCTACTTTTTCATGGGAAATACACTGGTGCACCAATATTGCACACCTACAAAAAATGGAACAAATAAACCATTCGTATTTTCCTACACACAAACAGACCTATTTTTCATGGAAAATACACTGGACACTTAGGCACCATTATGTACACACTTATCTATTTTTCATAGAAAATACACTGGTGCACCGTGAAAAGACGAGGGTACCCAAATATACCCCAATCTAAAACTTTTCAACCTATAAGTCCTTTCTCCGAAAGTGATTGTCTATGGACTGAGTTGAGACAATAACGAATCGGTTCACAATTCGTGTGATCGTCAATGGATACGAGATCGAGACAATACGACAACAAGATAACTTGCGTGATTGACTATGGATACAAGATCGAGACAATACAACAACGAAGTATGATTACTTGATAATAGGTTCGGACTTAACCAAACACTATAGGATTGCTATAAAGTAATTTTAATTTTAATTATAATAAATCAATTATAATTGCAGAAATAGAAAAGTAAAAGACACAACAAGATTTTGTTAACGAGGAAACCGCAAATGCGGAAAAACCCCGGGACCTTGTCCAGAATTGAATACTCTCAGAATTAAGCCGCTATACAAAATCTAAACCAACTTCGTATAGTTGAGACCAAGCAACTCAACTTATAGTTCACCTAGTTCCCTAAGTATCCCTGCGCCTCCAACTTGCAATAACGCACTTGGAACAATTCCTTTGGTTCGTATTCCAAACAGTAAAGGAACAACAAATCTGTTCGGTAACAACTTTTTTCAAACAACGTGATATGAGTTTGACAAAAGGCTCTTCCATTTATCCCAATAAACTCTTTTTTCGGGTTCTTAGATCAATCTATTTAACAACTACCAAAGTAATTGTTTAGACTATGCAATCAATATTATTAATCACAAAGAAATGTATTGATGCTGATCTACTCAACTGATCAATCCAATCTATCAAAAGATAAACCGATTATAGTTGGATCCCCAGCCGATCAAGTTTTGTGCACACCAAAGATTATGAACTCAAATAAGAAATATTCTTTATCTTCAAATCTTCTTAGATCTTCAATAAAAACCTGCACATAAACAACTTGAATCTCTTGTGATTAATCACACACAGAACGGAGTATGTTAACGATGGATTATCATAAGACGTCTTTAGTTCTACAAACAGTCTAAAGATCCCCGTCGATACTTCGATCTAGTTTGAGTGAATCTTATATCAGAAGAGAAGATTCTTAAGCATAAACAAACTAGGTGCAATCAAAGTTCAACAACCATTAGTTAATCAAATCAATCGAAAACTAATAATAAACTGCAATTATCTAGTTTCCCACCAACGGTACTCGTAGAGCTTCTCAATCCCAAAGAAGTCTTTAAAACGAGCGGTCGTAAGAGATTTCGCCTAATTAGGGTACTTTCCTCACCGAATAGACATCTCCACCAGTAACAACACAACTAGGTAGTTTTGCTGGCTCTGAGGATTAGTTTGCTCAAAATGCAAACTTCAATATTTATAGACCAACGAAGTTTGGACACAAAGGAATTTCCAAAACCGAATATTCTCAAAGATATGCAATAAACACCCAAATCGGTTTTCATAATTCCTGGAAATGCTCTGTCCAAATATTGACCGAAATCTCAGTAGAAAATCTCCAATTAGTAAATGCACATTACCAATTTTTATTTTCTAAAGATATGCATTTAATTGCTGGAAATTAAAAGCATATAAAACTAAAAACCTTAATTAAAAGATTCTTAATTTATTTCGATCCGGGATTCTCCTTTAGTTATTAAGTAATATCTTTGAACAATAATAGATAAGAATTATTGCACATGTTCAAAGTATGTCGACATCTTTACTTTGTAAATCCTTTTTCATATTTACAATCTTGGAATCGATTTGCCACACTTCCAAACGAGTTGAGAATTGGTTCATCCGATTTCCAAGAACTATGTGATTGATCAAAAACATTCAATCACCATTCATGGGTTTAACGGTTCTACCAAACACAAATTCGGTTCTACCTCCAAGTGGCTACTAGGATCGGTCACAATAGTTTCCAAAACTTTGTTAATTAAGTACCAGGATCGGTTACCACTATTTATGGTACTTACTTGTGATCGGTTGCACAAGTTATAGGATCGGTTACACCAATTACTAAAACTTGTTAACCTACTACAAGGATCGATTAAACATCTTGTGATTAGTCCCACCAAGTTCTAGGATCGGTTACCCAATGACTAGGAATAGTCCCACCAATTACAAATATCGATCATACCATCTCAGATGATTACTTAAGATTGGTTTCACTAATAAAAGTCATACCGATACATAAGTCAGGAATTGTGAATAGTTTTACCAAGATACATAAACAAGTTATGAGCGGTTATACTAAGCACACATATTTGTAATCCAAAGATTTGCAATGAATAACAATACCAATAAGCCTAGCGATTTCCCTTTCGATTCACAAAACAAGTTTATGAATGTACTTCCTTTAAACGAATGTAAAACATTGTTTCCTAGGGCGAAATCTTCACCCATACCCATACATAATCACAATAGCATTCATACGATTATGTCGATGTCTTATATACGAAGTTCAAAAAATAAGCGTTATACTTCGTATTATAATTCCTTAATACTACGTCTAACTAGAGTATAATCATTCACAGCTTCGTAGTTATGTTTTCAATATAACACGACTTGAAAGATACGTTAGGAATGAAACGGTTCAAGTTAAAATATTACTAACCTAAAGAGGAAGGATGATGTCGTCGATGTAGCTCTTTACTTCTTCACATTCTTCAAGTCTTCGAGTAATACTTATATGTCTCATATCCTAATAACTTTCTAACTAACCTATACGAAGTTGACTCTAGTAAATAATCAAGCGAGCAATGCTCTAACAATCTCCCCCTTTGTCAATTTTAGTGAAAAAACTCTTACATGATATGGATAAACAAATTACAAGAATTCATTATACGTACGCTTGATTCCAAGTTTCAACAGCACAATAACCTGTATACATTCAATCCACAAATGTCGTTGTTGACATTATAATAACAAAGCTAATACTCCCCCTAAAGGTAAGATAGGTAGATTTTCAATCCGCACGTATTTGTTATTCCCTCTTGTAGTCCATATAACTATAAATCATCATATGATATGTTTCTCCCCCTTAGTCTATGCTTTACCCTTTCGTTAGATATAACGTTTAAGCACCATTGTCCTTTCCTTAGTGATACCAAATCACTTGTTTACTCCATATATTTCTCCCCCTTTTTGTCACAAAATGACAAAGGTACGAGCAAATAAAGGACAAACCGAAAGAATCTTACAAATCTTAAAAGACTTGCAACCTATAAGAGTTAAGCACGAGGGTTCCACACACCATTTTAGATAACCAATATCAAAACCGAAACTACAAAGTAATTTTATTTTGATATGTTATCAAGGAAACAAATACCCGAAGCAATTTTCCCTAATAGTTTAGCAAATTAAAAATTGACTAAGCACCTTAGTTCTTTTGCTAAACCGATTGTACAAATACAATCGCTTGTTTGATAAGACCAAAATAAAGATCAGAATTAACTCCATTTTTCTCATAAAGTTCTAATTATTCGAACAATAACTTAGACCTTTCACTTTAAATAAGACAAGTACTAGGTTTATTAACTAGTATTTCTTGTTAAGGCATTCGATTAGACTTGAATAACCGAATCCTACACTTCGATAAGTCTAACTAAGATCGGAATTAACTTAGTTTCTCTTATCCGGAATCGAATTGGACTAAATAATTGATCCCGAAAACCTTTTTGTTAAGACATAAACAATTCATATGAACCAAATAAATCAACTTGCATAATTATTTATCTTAACCGGAAGCAAATGAAACAAACATAGACATTAAAGCACCGCAATTGCACCGAAATTTCGTTAAGCCTAAACAATTGATACCAAACAATAAAGCAAGATAACAATAGTTTTTCTCAACCAGAAACAATTGAATCACACACACACACACACATCCATACATACATAATGGAATAAACATCAATTGTACCGAAATTTTGTTAAGCAAGAGCAAAATATATGCAATAAAGTCAGGCTTTTCTTAAACAGGAAAACGATTAACTAACAAATTCGTTACCTCAAATTCTGCATCCTCTTCTCATTTTCTTTGCATCTTTCCAAGGAGGAATATCACTGGGTTGTCATCCTCTTGCAAGACAAAGGAACAACAACAAAAACCGACCTTTACTAGAGAAAGGTTGAAAATCGGTTTTAACTAATGCGATGCAAAAGTCGAAAACCCGAAACACATATGTTTTTATGCTAAACCAAAAATGATTCAACATATTGTGACTTTTTCACATATGAGTTTCAATCGGAACCCCTTATGATCCTTTGATAAAGCCTACCAACATGGGCTAGAACTCAATCCCGCTAAATCAAGAAGTCACCCAAACCATAAGGGTTCACACAATATGAGATCGAATATTAAGGTTATGAAAACCGAAATCAAACATCTCATAAACACATAGCAATAATATAAAGCATTCAAGCACAGGCTATGTAATCGAAAAACTATCACAAGAAAAATTATAAAATAATAATTTTATTCATAAATAATAGATAGTTTTATTCAAAATAGACCTTATACAATTATTGAAGGAAATAAAAAACTGATGTCTATTCTCCTTGATTAAGAATTACAACATGTATCTTAATCTCTAGTGGTGCTCTTATTGTTTACTGAAGATTCATCAGTACTCAAATTTTTGAAGCATGTAAGACTTGTCCGCAACCACTTTCTGTTTTTCGAGTTCTTCAATTTGAAGTTTCAAGTCTGCAAGTTCACTTTTCGTCTCTTTTATTTCATCTTTTAGTCCAACTCGATCTTGAACTAAAGTAAAAAGATTTCCTATGAGTTCTTCAAACCCATGCATAACTTCACACATACCATCTGTGGGAAACCACTTGGTAAGATCTGAATTATTGAAAGCAAAAAGACATGACTCTTCTTGAGATCTATCAGAGTTATGATCAGATACGATTTTTGAGACAATCTTCCTTATTCTTCGTTTTGAGACGAATCCTTGACAGTTTCTCACCTTTCGTGCTTCCCTTTTATTACTCCTTATAACACTGCGAGTTATAGGAGACATGCTTAACAAAAAGTTTTACCAAGGGAAGACAATATACCTAAGAGAAGATTTTTATTATTTTGATAAGAATATATTTAGTTCAGAAAACAGGGTTTCCGAAACTACACAAAATATTTTTCGAACTTCTCTTTTTATTGAAGGGGAGATATTCTTTAAATATCTCTTATTACTGAAAATAGAAGCTACCATGAACATGTTCCCTTGATTTTTATGTACTTTTCCCATCCAAGGTTATGAGCACGAATAGGATGGGTTTGCATAATCTCCATACAACTGGGTTGTATCGGAGTAAGTTTTTTCTAGCTTACATTGAGTATCAGAAACATAGTTCATGTTTCTCTTTGGGAATTTCTGCCCAAAATATTTTCTCCCAAGAAGATGATCCTTTCTTGTTCTAAAAACATGACCATTAGGCGACACTGTACTGACGTGAGAATTTTCAGAGAAGGATAAATCTCTCTTAATTCTATCAATGAGATTTTCATAAGATTTTCGCATTCTAAAGATTTCCTTATGATGCACATCAGCATGATTGTCTGGAACAATTATCGGAAATTCTTGATTGTTTCCTTTGGCAGAGATTCTCTCTTTCCCTTTCTTCTTGAATCGTTCTACATCAAAACACGAATTGTTTCGATATGGGTGAGGAGGAACCTTTTTCCAGAAGCGATTATCAACTCTTACTTCTGATTCTTTTGAGTTGACCTTGTCGGGTTGTGGTATATTCTGTCTTTCTATTGAGGAATAATCTTTCAGTTTTTTAAGACAAGAAACTTCTTCAATATTTTTACCACCGTATTTTGAAGAAGTATAAGTTTCCTATCAAGTGACTGAAAGTTGTATTCCTTAAGATCACGTTCACGGAATCGGTTCAAAGTTTCCTTTAGACAAGATTTCGTCTAACCGTCAGTAGATGTAGAAGATGGTTTCTCATCCTCTTCTGACTTGATGTAGTTAGGAAAACTACCATCATCTTTATCTGTTTCAGATGTGACTAAACCAGTTTTATCACAGTCTGTAAAAGTCGAGCAAGGACTTTTAGTTTCCTCATTATCAGAAGGAATTACAACAATATCATTAGTCAGAGTCATAGGATGGGTCTCTTGATCAAGTGTAAGATATTTACCAATGGCTTCTAGTTTGACAGTGAGATCCATATTCTCTTTGGCTAGAGCATTTAGTTGAATGTATTTTTCTCTGATCTCATTCTTAAGAAGATTAGATTCTCTCTTCAATATCAACATCTTTGTAGACAGAGATTTTATAGGCTTTAGGAGTTTTATCAACTCTTTATCAGTATCTTTTTTTCCATTAGAGATAGACACAGATGTTTTCGCAACTCCTGGATCATGAGTCAACGAAGTAGTAACATCTTCAACATTTGAGTATTCATACTCTTCCATAACGTTAACTGAATCAGACATAGATTTAATTTCTTATAGGTTGGATCTCACCAAACACAGATTGTTAGATCTTTTCGTGTTTGCCCGCTATGATACCAATTGAAAAGACGAGGGTACCCAAATATACCTCAATCTAAAACTTTTCCACCTATAAGTCCTTTCTCCGAAAGTGATTGTCTATGGACTAAGTTGAGACAATACAACGAACCGGTTCACACTTCGTGTGATCGTCTATGGATACGAGATCGAGACAACACGACAACAAGATAACTTGCGTGATTGACTATGGATACAAGATTGAGACAATACAACAACGAAGTATGATTACTTGATAATAGGTTCGGACTTAACCAAACACTATAGGATTGCTATCAATTAATTAGGAATTAACGTTTGTGTATTTTACTTCTAATTATAATAAATTAATTATAATTGCAGAAATAGAAAAGTAAAAGTGAAAATGCGGGGGTCTAACAACCACACCCAACAATTCGTTTGGCAATCTGAGAGGACTTCCTCCAATACACTTTCTAGAGAATCAACAAGACAGTCAGACTCAATCTAGAATAAAGTATATCAAAGAGCCTAATATCTCTAACTCTTAATTCAATCCGCAATCACCAAATAGAAATCTGCGAGCCTAATTAAATATAATAGGAGTTACTTGAACGGTACCAAATACCAATGTTCAAGTGTCAATCAATGTAAATCAACAACCAAAGGTTGGATATTCTAATTGATTGATCTTAACGCACAACCTGTGATATTTCAATTATATAACAAAATATAATGCAGAAAAGAAATAACACAGACACCAGAATTTTGTTAACAAGGAAACCGCAAATGCAGAAAAACCCCGGGACCGAGTCCAGATTGAACACCACACTGTATTAAGTCGCTACAGACTCTAGCCTACTGCCAATTAACTTCGGACTGGACTGTAGTTGAACCCTAATCAATCTCACACTGATTCAAGGTACAGTTGCGCTCCTTACGTCTCTGATCCCAGGAGGATACTACGCACTTGATTCCCTTAGTTGATCTCACCCACAACCAAGAGTTGCTACGACCCAAAGTCGAAGACTTGATAAACAAATCTGTCTCACACAGAAAAGTCTATAGGAATAGATAAATCTGTCTCCCACTGATAAACCTACAAGTTTTGTTCCGTCTTTTGATAAAATCAAGGTGAACAGGAACCAATCGATAACCCGGACTTATATTCCCAAAGAACATCCTAGAATTATCAATCACCTCACAATAAAATTAATCGACTAGCGAAACAAGTTATTGTGGAATCACAAACGATGAGACGAAGTTATTTGTGATTACTTTTCTATCTTGCCTATCGGAAATATAAAATCTCGAGTAAATTATTTCAGTTGTACTCAACACGATAGAAACAGCAAGATCAGATCACGCAACTACAAGATAATAGTTGGGTCTTGCTTCACAATCCCAATGAAGTCTTTAAGTCGTTAACCTATAGGGTCTCGAGAAGAAACCTAAGGTTAAAGGAGAATCGACTCTAGTTATGCAACTAGTAACACACAGAAGGTATGGGGATTAGGTTTCCCAGTTGCTAGAGTTCTCCTTTATATAGTTTTCAAATCAGGGTTTGCAATCCAAGTTACCTTGGTAACAAAGCATTCAATAATCACCGTTAGATGAAAAACCTGATTCAACCAAGCTAATATCGTTCAACCGTTAAATCGAACTTAGCTAGTTAAACACAAATGAAATGTACCCTCATTTAGGTTTATGTAGCCGTACCTAAACGTGTACACCATGTTGGTTCACAAGTGGTTAACAGAGGTTAGCCATATGATTACTCTCATATCAACCTTATTCATCTTAACCATAACTAGTTCAAATGACTCAAATGAAACTAGTTAATGAGTTGTTCAATTGCTATATTCTCATGAATTATACAGAACACAATTGAAGCAAAATCGGTTTGATTCACTCGAATCAATCATGAACATTATAGCCACGGTTTGCAAAGATTGCATTCCTTAAGATTTAAATGTTTAAGTTCATGAACAGACCGATTTGATAAAATAACCAGCTTAAGTATGCGTACTTAAGCAACTGGATTTTGAGTTTGTTGAGTTTCCAAACTCAACAGAATTTCTCGGTTCGAAAACTTCCACCAGTATGCGTATGGGTACGCATACTTAAGGTGACTAGTTTAGGAGTTTGTAATTCCCAAACCCAGCAGATATTTTCGGTTCGAAAACTTCCGCCAGTATGCTCCTTCACCAATTTCGTATACACACATATGCATACAATTGGCTCCCGGTTTATGGATTTATACACTAATGTGTGAACACACTATATATGCTTATATCCAAATATGGTTACATCATCAACTCTACATTCCAATCATTGAAACATTCTTCTATAATGACAATAGCCGTTTTCACACACTATTAGCATCAAAGCAATTTTCAAGTTATTGAAATGTCAACATGACTTTCGTCACGAGTAAAGATGAACATGTCTAAAGAGAAAGCTTGCCAACACATATTTCAAGAAATATGTAAGCGAGATATACTCAGCTCGAAATCTTAAATGTGTATAGTAGAAAACTATATCGTAACACGACTTATGTGACGGACCAGAGAATTTTTTTGCTTCCTGCGGATCGGGTTAGGACCCGCTTGGAAAGCTCCGACTCTCGGATACGCCACTCAAGTAAAATTTTCGTTCACTAATAATCCTGCACACTGTAGAAATCTCATTAGTCTAAAACCCAAATTCTATGAGCATATGTCCCATACCATCATACTCATAAAATTCGAAAAGGGTTCCAATTTCAAAAAAACAAGAGTCGGCCAGTTGCCGAAATAACATATGGCCAATTGCCAAACTCAAAGACGGCCAGTTGCCAAAAATAAAAAGTGGCCAATTGCCGAAATGACAGACGGCCAGTTGTCAAAATTAACACGGGCCAATTGCCCAAAAATGACATACGACCAGTTGCCAAAATTAACACGGGCCAATTGCCCAAATATGACAGACGGTCAGTTGCCAAAATTAACATGGTCAATTGCCCAAATATGATAGACGGCCAGTTGCCAAAATTAACACGGCCAATTGCCCAAATATGACAGACGGCCAGTTGCAAAAATTAACATGGGCCAATTGCCCAAAAATGACAGACGGCCAGTTGCCAAAATTAACACGGGCCAATGTCAAGGTAGTTCTGGTTACCAGACACCATAGGCCAGTTGCCTATGGTACACACTTGCCAAGGTTGCAATCATGGTGGCCAGTTGCCTATGGTACACACTTGCCAAGGTTGCAATCATCTCTAAATAGATGGTATAAACTGCCAGGCAGTGACCAACATATTCCGACGATATGAACAACCCCGCATAATTGTGCTGAACCGCAAAACGGCTGCCTACGTATCCTCTCCGTTGCTCGAAGGGATCAAGCACGACCGTAGTTCGTCACTTATTTGTTTAGATAATATGAACTACCCTCGATGGTAGCAATTATCTCTTATCATGGATGGTATGAATTGCATGACAACAACCATCCCTTGACCTGCAGACAAATACTTTAAGATTTCCTTAGTTATCGATACAGAAAGTATGCACCTTTCCCTTAAAATCAACTGTAGAAGACAAATGTTCATTTGTTTAATAACAAAATATAATGCTTAGAGGAACGGAACTCACTTCACATAAAGGCATTAACTTTAAACTCTAATTAAAATAAGAAGTATATTTCAGTAAGTGTGATTATACCACTAATGTGCCCAGGCAATTAATCCAATCCTTAGTCCATATATGTTACAATAGTTAGCTCAAACAATAAATAATCCATTAGCGGCATAAGCATTTTATTCGGACATTACCATCTAATTAATTTCCCTACATTTTTATATATAGACTTGATCTAATGTTGACTGCCAATCTGTTTCTCAAACTGAAAATGGGGCCGCAATATAGTTTCCGTACTCATACATTTTTCACATGGATTATGTGCTAACTTAGATACCGCCATAAGCATCGTCATTACAATACACAATGAAAAACTAAGAACACAAAGAGAGTCATAGACTTAAGTTAAAAGAAAACCAAATCATCAGTCTAACATGATTATCCAAAGCAATCCAAGGCTAGGCAGTACGTCTGCTAAGAAGAAATGTCACAAGACCTACAAAATAATCAGCACTAAGTGTGGCGCGCTAGTATGTCATTTTAGTGTACGTCCATATCATGCTCATAATTTCTATTTTCTGCAAATGCATTTGCTGGATCTTCACATAGTGTAGCATATCAACTACATTACGAAAACTAGTGAGAATCCCTAATGGCATATCACAAAGAGTGACTATCATTAAGAAAAATATACGATGCTCGACCCTCAAAGCAAGCTACTGCCAAACATTACTTGAACTCCCCATTAGTCAATAGTAGATCCCCTTACTTTCCATCTAACCAACCCTAGCTGGTGTGAATGACATTTTATAAGTAATGATCACTCATTATCATTTCAAAAGTGAAACATGCTAAAACAGAAATGAAAGTACACAATGAGAGAAAGCTCACACGACAATTTTAGGAGCTACATACATAACTAGAATTCTACATACATATCTTCCACCAACCAATTTGTAAGGATATGATATGACTTCCATTTACAGTTAAACTAATCTGAACTAGCTTAACTTATAGGAAACATGTTCAATAGAAAACTTAGTTACTTCTAGCCTGTACCAAATGGTCTGAATCTCTAAGACTAGATTCCGGTCATTTTCATATTATCAAGCTAGTCAAAGGATTACACATAATTGGCAAACGTAAAGGTCCGGTACGATGCAACAACACATATAAGACATGACCATATGGGTTTAAGACCATCTCACCAAACACGTCAGTAAAGTAGTTTCATAAGGACAAAATAAAGAGTTAAGCCCGATTGTCACATTAGCGCACCTTAGCTACAGTACACATATATGTATACTCATTACGTGACACAAAATGAAACATTCAAAGTGCAAAATCAAGAGTGAGCTCTCTTTTCACACGTCTGAGACCGTGAGAACTTAATAGTTGAAATGAAGAAATGATCTCAATATATATATGCAACACCATTTCTCAACTGAACTCTCACCCTTTTCTATTATTCTTTGAGGATTTTTCCTAAAGACTTGATGTGCAGTTTAGGTTGTAGTCGAGAGGTCCCTTTTCCGTGTGGACTTGAGCTCTTTCCATAATTCCCTTAACCTGCAAACTATACTTCTACAAGAACCGCAACAATTCTGGTCCTAGTGAATTCTAAAACATGTATTCGATTACACCATTCAACACCCAAAATAGGATCATGGTTAATAATTTAGATTAAGCTAATCACTATCCGTATTCAATAATAAGCAAGAAAGGGAAAATTGAACAAGTCTATTTCTCTAAACGTCATTTAGCACCCATTACCACACTTTCCGGAAATTTCAGCACTGACATGCTATGTTTGAAATGTGATGACTTCTAAAGTAGTAAACTAAACGAAGCATGCTATACCATTTCGGAAAGCCCTCACAACCTACTACAACTTCTTAGAAGGAACCCAGACCTAATTCAAAGTTTAGAGGGTTCAAAATCATCAGACAAAACCTTGTCAAATGCTGTCTTCAGAAAATCAGTTCTGACATGCAGTTTTCTCTTGACTATAACCCACACTCTACAAGTCCAAAAATTATGCCCTTTTAACAGGCTACAGAGGATACTAAGACAAACACTTTTTGTGAAGAAACCATTGGCTAAATCCTCACCGATATGTACCGGAAACGAGCCCCAAAAAGGTTGTCTGCGTAGCCATACTAAGGTTGTCTCCATAGAAGATCAGAAATTTCCATAAAGAATTTGTTCAATTCTTAACTCTCCATATCAAAATAAGAAAAGACATGCATTTAGGACATAAACCTACACATGCAAACTCATGGATTACATTAGTACAGATTTAATATCAATCAGAAGGAGGCATGCATTCTACAAGCCAAATACATGACTTATATACTTATATGGATTCACATACAAAATTCAAAGACTAGCAAGTCCTCTCATCTTCATTAGCTTCCATTGGAGAATCTACCAATTAGTCAAAACCCATTTCTTAAAAGTAAAGCAAGTGAGCAGAAATCAATTGAACACAAACAAATTCATGAAATTAAAATGACAACAAATTTTATCAGGATCCCCATATTTAAACATATAAAGAAAATCATGTTAACCTCATATTCAATATAATTTCACTCCAAGAATACTAACTCAAACACCATCCCAAGCTACATATTTTCAATGATTCTTCTCGTAGATTTTTGGAACAAGGGAATAAAATTCTCTCTCTTTTTTTTTTTTTTTTTCATAGCTAAGTGAAGATAAAACATGAAAGAAAAGAGCCAGGAGCCAAAATTGGAATTGGGGAACTGCCCGAAGAAAAAAATATGAAAAGTCTTTCTCGGGTTTCTTTCTTTTCTAGAAGAAAAACAAACTCAAAACGTGTCTGAGTGCCAAGGCAAGATTTAAAACGCGTCACCACATGTAAGAGTTATAATGGCACCCATTGTTCAGCTAAACGCACCAGCATTTCAGATTTTTGGGCTCTACCTAATGAAATAAAGTAACAATTTCTATACAATGGGCTGAGTTAAACCCGATAAATTTTTTGTAATGTTACAACTTATGTCTCAATATAGGAGATAGAGTAGAAATAGACTTTCCAGGTGATAGATGAGTTTAAGTCTCCACATACCTTTTTTCGATGAAGTTCCACAAGCTCCCTTAGTAGTTCTTCGTCTTCAAGTGATGAACGCCGAGAGATTTAAGCTCAACTACACTATCTATGTCCTAGTCCGAGACATCTATAAACAGGCTAGAAATCAAGACTTATAGTTTTGATCACTAACATTGACAAACATGCTTGAGATAGCAACGTATGCGAGTTCGACCGAGCAATGCTCTAACAATCTCCCCCTTTGTCAATTTTAGTGACAAAACTATCAATACATATGGATTAGAAAATAAATAAAAATTGTAGCTTCTCATCCACATGCTTGATCTCCTTGGCATTTTCAACATGACTCGAAATCTTCGTCACTTCCAAGTACTCCAATGATTCCAAAGGTTGTAAGTTTAGCACCATCATTAGTTGAAGATCCGTAGCTATAACAATGAGAAAACAAATGCTCTCAATCATTGTTATACAGTGTCATAGTATTATTACACAGCATCAAAGTTCAATTGTATCACAACTTTGACAATAACACTATGGTCATATGTATCACTCCCCCTTAGTCAATACTACATCTCAACATGAAAACTACTCCCCCTTACATAATGATTCGTAAACCATATGTATTTGTAGTGTGAACTACACATTAATTCTCTCCCTTTTTGTCAAAAAAATTGGCAAAGGTATGAAAATTTGTGGGATCTTAATGAAATTTCCACGGAGATGTTTCATGACCAAAAGGTGTATTAACATACCAACAAATTTAGATGCAATCATATAGCCGAAGCTAAATGCATTCATCAAGGAGTTTATAAAGATACAAGATAACCCCTATAACATTCCACAGCCGCACTCCCCACAAAGATATGGAAATTAAGCACAATTTCAAAAGAACTCTCCCCCATAAATTGTCATTCCCGAAGGAACAACAAAGGCGACCTTACTTGCACAAGAAAAGAAGGATTTCTTTGGACAAACCAAATCACATGAACACATGAATTTGTATCCAAAGTTTTCAATTGAATTAACCACAAGAGAACCCATGACTAATTCAATCAAAATACACAACTAAATTAATCACAAGAAAACTCATAATTAATTTAATCGGATTACACAACTAAACTAACCACAACGTGATCAATTCAATTGGTCATGCTCGACATAAGCGAACTTACGGAGCAACAACTAAATTAACCACAAGAGAATGATCAATTCAATTGGTCATGCTCAAACATAAGAAAACTTATGGAGCAACACAGTATGTGCACAAAAATGTGCATCGGAGATCGACCAATACTGCGGAATAGACAAGGATTCATTCTATTTTTCATCACTATTTGCACAATGACACAATAGACTTAATCCTTGTAAACAAAAGTTTTATCCTTTCTTTTTATCAAAAACATGACATAAAAGGCTTTAACTTTTGTAAAGTCAAAAGTTCATTCCATCTTTTATCAACACGTTCATATCGACATATAATAGAGATAACTTTTGAACAAGTATGGGACAGTCAAGGTTCACGGACGTTGATAAGCACGTAAGTGTGACGCATTTTCACCCATAACTACATTATCTAGGACTCATTTTATTTCTAATAAAGTTGTTTTAAGTCTTTTCTAGGGAATAAGTTCTTGCGGCAAAATTGGCTCGAAAAGTGGTGATTTGCACCCCATAAGACAAGTGCTAAAGGGACACCCGTGCAGGATTAGGGGGAGGACATCTTCTTCTCAAATTCAAAAAATAATTTTTGGCGGGAAAACCATTTCTTTTCTGGCAGAATTTCGATCGGATGTTTGGACGTGATTTAGTGAGATTCAATCCCTGAAACTTAGTGGGTAGACGTGATATGACTATAGAAAGCTGGTATGGGTGTTCGTTTGGATCAGAATTGGCTGAATCGTGTCATGGAGCAAAACAGGGCAGCACGTGCATGAGAGAAATATTTCACAGGATTGCATGAGTTTTGGAGAATTCGAACGTGTTCTGAATGTGTATGATGACTAGAGCAACAGTTTGGAGCGTAAATAAGTTATATTTGGAGATTAATCCAGCTGCAAACGCGTGGAGAAGCTAAAACAGGAAATTATTGCCGTGAGAATAAAAATAATAAAGAGAAGATTTTTTGAAGTTATGGAGGAGATTCGATGCATCTTTCGGGTATAAATAGATTACCCAGGTCATATAGAAGGGGTGTGGAGAGTTTGGGGAGCTGAGGAGAGCTCAGGAGCGAGAAATCACGAGTTGCAGAAACTCGGGTTCTGCTGCTGCTGATGCTGATGAATATCAAGAACACGAAGAACAACACCTGCTGAAGACAGTCGCTGAAAACTGTCGAATATTTACAGCAGTGGGTAGCACTTTTCCAGCGACTTCAGAATAGTGACTACAGCACTTTTATTATATCGTTCATTTTGTGACGCTTTTCATGGGTCACAAAATCCTGTTTTTCACTATTTTCTCCATTTTCACCATTGTAAACACTTTTTGAGCAAATAAAAAATATTTTGAGAGTGTCTATAATATGAGGAGCTAAACCCCAACACTGGGACGATGGAGGAGGACGAACTTCATAAATGGGTAAATTTATTTTATTCTTTTTTATGACTTTTGCACTAATATTAATTGAAATATGACTTTGATTAATTAGTTATTATTTTATTAGATGGGTCATGCTTGCTTAGATGTTTGATGTCCCATGCTTACGATTTATAACTAATGTTTTTAGAATCTACCTTGGCAAGAATAAGAGTCCATGTTTACATTTCTTGAGCTAAAATTGTTGAGAATAAATAATTGAACCTTATGTTATGAAGATTGGCCAAATCCTTAGTTCCAGTACCTCTTGCACCATTTGTAATATTATTGTATATTTTTATTAAATTTAAAAACTCGAATCTTCACAAGTCTTAGAGTTCGAATCCTATTTACCACTACTACAACAAAGTTGAAATCACACCAGACGTAAACAACATATCCCATAACAATTTGCAATATATCAAATCATAAAGATTAAAATTGCAAAAATCATCTTCCAAAATACTTAGAATTTAAACAAATAAATCTAAAAACAAGAAGTTGAAAATCGTTGAACATAGCTATGTGTACTCACAATAATTGTTATTCCAAACCCTAGTTATTCTTCTAAAGACATGATTATTTTTTTTACTAGACATAATAAAAAACAACTCTAAGCGAGCCATCACCAGTGACAAGATAGGGAAGGATTAGTCAACATCTTCGTTATCAGAAACCATGAGAGTGGCTTGAATCTTATCCATGTCATCCTTGATATCCGGAAACTTGGTAGCAATTACAAGTAGTATCTCTTGAACACACCTTACTTTGGCATTGCTCTTACAAACATCTTTGTGAATTTGATGAAGAAGATTCATGGAAGAGGAATCATATGAGCCATCAAGTGTGTTGATCCTTTGTCTCTTGCAAGCATTCTCTTTCATGCGAGTGAAGGTACAAGGGCGGAAGAGCTTGGGAGAACCAATGGAGTTCCCAATTGGATCTATATCGAAAGTGCGACAAACTCGCTCAATCAGGCATGGAAACCCTAGCTTCTTGTTGGAGGATGTCATCGATACCATTTGAAAAATGATAAAGCCACAAATGTCGAGACTTTGAAATTCCAACACAAGAAAATAGACCAATTCCGCAAACTCACGACTCCAACGAGAATTCTCAATCGTAGAAGGACAAAGAATAGATATTCCAAGTTTAGCAAAAGACGTCAAGGTTAGACAAAGATCGTTAGTAGGAAACTTGCCTTCATTCCAAGCTACACTCTTACCACATAGACCAATGGAGATGGTTTCATAAGAGGGACGTTCATGACAAGGTCTTGGAAGGCGATAATTCCCAAAAGGAATATTAGTAATCTTTGAAATTAACTCTCACGTTACATGAATCCTTTGTCTATTAACCATGGTCATGAATTCCAGGTCATTAAGATTAACATCATGGATGTTAGCATAGAAGATTCTTGTAAGAGTGTCAAAACCTTCACCAAGACCATCAAAGATGTTTCCAAGCTTGAATTTTCAAAACAAACTAAATCCTCTCTATGTCCACTAGATAAATCCAATTTCTTTTCTAAAATAAAACCATTAGATGAAATCCGTTCAAAAACTTCAGCACATGAGTTACTAACAAATCTGATCCTAAGGGAATTTTGATCTATAGGTAAATTCATGTTGGAAGATGGAAAAATCAATTTTTTTGAAATTCCCTTTGAAACTTGGGATTCATCATGAGATCTAGAAATTGGAAAGAAAAATAAGAGGAAGTTACTTACTTGGAATGAACCTTGAACACCCCTTTGTCTTAATTTCCTCCAAGGAATTTTAATGGAGGAATTTCATGAACCCTAGAAAGTTCACGTACGCGGACTGATGGGATGAAGAAGAAGGTACGCGTACTTCTTCTATATATACATACTAATGGGCTTGGACCCATTTACGAACCGCGACCCACAAAAGGAAAGTGGGATTTCTTAGAACATTCCACATCCGAGGTTTGTACACTGATGAGATTAGAACAGTGCAGAAAAAAAAATATAGTAGAAAGGCTATAATGCTTTTATTAACCTTGGGAAGAAGAAGAAAAGATTTTACAAAAAAAATAATTATCCCAGACAAACTAGTCAACCTTTACTTGCCCCATATCAAGTTATGTACAAATGGGGTAAAGTCAGTCGAGTTATCGAGAGACTGTATGTGCAAAGAACTTATCATGCAATTTTTTAGGTTGAAAAGTATTAGTATAATCATAGTAATGATTATAATCTGGATCAATAGAATTTTTTGAATCCCTTTTCTTATACCCAAGAAAAGACTTTTTCTGAAGGTTAGAACCTGTGCCAAACTCATGAGAATTCTTTTTATCGGATTCATATGAGTTGGAGATAGGTCTAGTTCGTACATCATAAATACATGATTTGACATGTACAAAACTTTTATCTGAACAATTCTTCTCAAAGGAATTAAGTTTTTCTAAGAATTTAAAAACGCTCTAAATAGATCTTTGTCAATTGATCCATTACGATAGTATTCCTCATAAAGATTAAGAGTTAATCTAGTGAGATTCCATATCTTTGAGCGTCTACTACGTTTTTCCAACAGACTCTTCTTAGACGAACTTTTAGTTTTTCCTTTAGATTGTTCCTTATCTTCTAAGCTTTCCAAGGACTTGGATGAAACAAGATTATCACAAGAGACCAACGGTCTATTAAATAATCTATAAACAATCTTTACGGAATTCTGGCGTGCGTCACAGATGCCAAGAGCAAGTTTCCTAAAGGAGTTTCCCATAGGGATAGATCTTAGGAACCAATCAAACACAAACTTATTAGGTTTATAGTGTTTGCCTGCTCTGATACCAATTGAAAATGCGGCGGTCTAACAACCACACCCAACAATTCGTTTGGCAATCTGAGAGGACTTACTCCAATACACTTTCTAGAGAATCAACTAGACAGTCAGACTCAATCTAGAATAAAGTATATCAAAGAGCTTAATATCTCTAACTCTTAATTCACTCTGCAATCAGCAAATAAAAATCTGTGAGCCTGATTGAATATAAGAGGAGTTACTTGAACGGTACCAAAGACCAATGTTCAAGTGTCAATCAACAACCAAAGGTTGGATATTCTAATTGATTGATCTTAACGCACAACCTGTGATATTTCAATTATATAACAAAATATAATGCGGAAAAGAAATAACACAGACACCATAATTTTGTTAACGAGGAAACCGCAAATGCAGAAAAACCCCGGGACCTAGTCCAGATTGAACACCATACTGTATTAAGCCGCTACAGACTCTAGCCTACTGCCAATTAACTTTGGACTGGACTGTAGTTGAACCCTAATCAATATCACACTGATTCAAGGTACAGTTGCGCTCCTTACGTCTCTGATCCCAGTAGGATACTACGCACTTGATTCCCTTAGTTGATCTCACCCACAACCAAGAGTTGCTACGACCCAAAGTCGAAGACTTAATAAACAAATCTGTCTCATACAGAAAAGTCTATATAAATAGATAAATCTGTCTCCCACAGATAAACATACAAGTTTTGTTCCGTCTTTTGATAAAATCAAGGTGAACAGGAACCAATCGATAACCCAGACTTATATTCCCAAAGAACATCCTAGAATTATCAATCACCTCACAATAAAATTAATCGACTAGCGAAACAAGTTATTGTGGAATCACAAACGATGAGACGAAGTTGTTTGTGATTACTTTTCTATCTTTCCTATCGGAGATATAAAATCTCGAGTCAATTATTTCAGTTGTACTCAACACTATAGAAACAGCAAGATCAGATCACGCAACTACAAGATAATAGTTGGATCTTGCTTCACAATCCCAATGAAGTCTTTAAGTCGTTAACCTACAGGGTCTCGAGAAGAAACCTAAGGTTAAAGGAGAATCGACTCTAGTTATGCAACTAGTAACACACAGAAGGTGTGGGGATTAGGTTTCTCAGTTGCTAGAGTTCTCCTTTATATAGTTTTCAAATCAGGGTTTGCAATCCAAGTTACCTTGGTAATAAAGCATTCAATAATCACCGGTAGATGAAAAACCTGATTCAACCAAGCTAATATCTTTCAACCGTTAGATCGAACTTAGCTTGTTACACACAAATAAAATGTACCCTCATTTAGGTTTATGTAGCCGTACCTAAACATGTACTCCATGTTGGTTCGCAAATGGTTAACCGAGGTTAGCCATATGATTACTCTTATATCAACCTTATTCATCTTAACCATAACTAGTTCAAATGACTCAAATGAAACTAGTTAATGACTTGTTCAATTGCTATATTCTAATGAATTATACAAGAACACAATTAAAGCAAAATCGGTTTGATTCACTCGAATCAATCATGAACATTATAGCCACGGTTTGCAATGATTGCATTCCTTAAGATTTAAATGTTTAAGTTCATGAACAGACCGATTTGATAAAATAACCAGCTTAAGTATGCGTACTTAAGCAACCGGATTTTGAGTTTGTTGAGTTTCCAAACTCAGCAGAAATTCTCGGTTCGAAAACTTCCACCAGTATGCGTACGGGTACGCATACTTAAGGTGACTAGTTTAGGAGTTTGTAATTCCCAAACCCAGCAGATATTTTCGGTTCGAAAACTTCCGCCAGTATGCGTACCCGTACGCATACTTATCTTGTCTCCTTCACCAATTTCGTATACACACATATGCATACAATTGGCTCCCGGTTTATGGATTTATACACTAATGTGCAAACACACTATTTATGCTTATATCCAAATATGGTTACATCATCAACTCTACATTCCAATCATTGAAACATTCTTCTATAATGACAATAGCCGTTTTTACACACTATTAGCATCAAAGCAATTTTCAAGTTATTGAAATGTCAACATGACTTTCGTCACGAGTAAAGATGAACATGGCTAAAACGAAAGCTTTCCAACACATATTTCAAGAAATATGTAAGCGTGATATACTCAGCTCGAAATCTTAAATGTGTATAGTAGAAAACTATATCGTAACACGACTTGAGTCTCAATATAGGAGATAAAGTAGAAATAGACTTTCCAAGTGATAGATGAGTTTAAGTCTCCACATACATTTTTTCGATGAAGTTCCACAAGCTCCCCTTAGTAGTTCTTCATCTTCAAGTGATGAACACCGAGAGATTTAAGCTCAACTACACTATCTATGTCCTAGTCCGAGACATCTATAAACAGGCTAGAAATCAAGACTTATAGTTTTGATCACTAACATTGACAAACATGCTTGAGATGGCAACGCCTTCGAGTTCGACCGAGCAATGCTCTAACAAAAAGACACAGCAAGATTTTGTTAACGAGGAAACCGCAAATGCATAAAAACCCTGGGACCTTGTCAAGAATTGAATACTCTCATAATTAAGCCGCTATACAAAATCTAAAAAAACTTCGAATAGTTGATACCAAGCAACTAAACCTATAGTTCACCTAGTTCCCTCAGTATCCCTACACCTCCAACTTGCAATACGTCACGCACTTGGAACAATTCCGTTGGTTCATATTCCAAACAGTAAAGGAACAAAAAATCTATTCGGTAACAACTCTTTTCAAACAACGTGATATGAGTTTGACAAAAGGCTCTTCCATTTATCCCAATAAACTCCTTTGTCGGGTTCTTAGATCAATATACTTAACAACTACCAAAGTAATTGTTTAGACTATGCAATCAATATTATTAATCACAAAGAAATGTATTGATGCTGATCTACTCAACTGATCAATCCAATCTATCAAAAGATAAACCGATTATAGTTGGATCCCCAGCCAATCAAGTTTAGTGCACACCAAAGATTATGAACTCAAATAAGAAATCTTCTTTGTCTTCAAATCTTCTTAGATCTTCAATAAACACCTGCACATAAACAACTTGAATCTCTTGTGATCAATCACACACAGAACGGAGTATGTTAACGATGGATTATCACAAGACGTCTTTAGATCTACAAATAGTCTAAAGATTCCCGTCGATACTTCGATCTAGTTTGAGTGAATCTTATATCAGAAGAGAAGATTCTTAAGCATAAACAAACTAGGTGCAATCAAAGTTCAACAACCATTAGTTAATCAAATCAATCGAAAACTAATAATAAACTGCAATTATCTAGTTTCCCACCAACGGTACTCGTAGAGCTTCTCAATCCCAAAGAAGTCTTTAAAACGAGCGGTCGTAAGAGATTTCGCCTAATTAGGATACTTTCCTCACCGAATAGACAGCTCCACCAGTAATAACACAACTAGGTAGTTTTGCTGGCTCTGAGGATTAGTTTGCTCGAAATGCAAACTTCAATATTTATAGACCAACGAAGTTTTGACACCAAGGAATTTCCAAAACCGAATATTCTCAAAGATATGCAATAAACACCCAAATCGGTTTTCATAATTCCTGGAAATGCTCTGTCCAAATATTGACCGAAATCTCAGTAGAAAATCTCAAATTAGTAAATGCACATTACCAATTTTTATTTTCTAAAGATATGCATTTAATTGCTGGAAATTAAAAGCATATAAAACTAAAAACCTTAATTAAAAGATTCTTTATTTATTTTGATCCGGGATTCTCCTTTAGTTATTAAGGAATATCTTTGAACAATAATAGATAAGAATTGCTGCACATGTTCAAAGTATGTCGACATCTTTACTTTGTAAATCCTTTTTCATATTTACAATCTTGGAACCGATTTGCCACACTTCCAAACGAGTTTAGAATTGGTTCATCTGATTTCCAAGAACTATGTGATTGATCAAAAACATTCAATCACCATTCATGGGTTGAACGGTTCTACCAAACACAAGTTCGGTTCTACCTCCAAGTGGCTACTAGGATCGGTCACAATAGTTTCCAAAACTTTGTTAACTAAGTACCAGGATCGGTTACCACTATTTATGGTACTTACTTGTGATCGGTTGCACAAGTTATAGGATCGGTTACACCAATTACTAAAACTTGTTAACCTACTACAAGGATCGATTACACATCTTTTGATTAGTCCCACCAAGTTCTAGGATCGGTTACCCAATGACTAGGAATGGTCACACCAATTACAAATATCGATCATACCATCTCAGGTGATTACTTAAGATTGGTTTCACTAATAAAAATCATACCGATACATAAGTCAGACATTGTGAATAGTTTTACCAAGATACATAAACAAGTTATGAACGGTTATACTAAACACACATATTTGTAATCCAAAGATTTGCAATGAATAACAATACCAATAAGCCTAGCGATTTCCCTTTCGATTCACAAAACAAGTTTATGAATGTACTTCCTTTAAACGAATGTAAAACATTGTTTCCTAGGACGAAATCTTCACCCATACCTATAAATAATCACAATAGCATTCATACGATTATGTCGATGTCTTATATACGAAGTTCAAATGATAGGCGTTATACTTCGTATTATAATTCCTTAATACTACGTCTAACTAGAGTATAATCATTCACAACTTCGTAGTTATGTTTTCAATATAGCACGACTTGAAAGATACGTTATGAATGAAACGGTTCAAGTCAAAATATTACTCACCTCAAGAGGAAGGATGATGTCTCGATGTAGCTCCTTACTTCTTCACATTCTTCAAGTCTTCGAGTAATACATGTATGTCTCATATCCTAATAACTTTCTAGCTAACCTATACGAAGTTGACTCTAGTAAATAATCAAGCGACTTTTTAAATGAGTTTTGGTTCACTAAAATATGATTACCAAACTTGACATACCAACGCTTGGTGTGTTCAACCGAGCAATGCTCTAACACACCGTCTATTTGCACACCTACTAAACATGAGACAAATCAAGCATTCATTCCCACAAGTAAACATATTTTTTCATTTGAAATACACTGGTGCACCATATATATACACATTTACTTTTCATGGAAAAACTGCATATTACAAAGACATATGTATATACAAAGAAACAAGAGTAAGATTAAGATATAAAATATGAAAAAACAACAATACAATGTACAATAAAGTGCACATACCGAATAAATAAAAATTATCAGTTCTTCTCTCAATTCAGCACAATGAACAATTTCACTGTGTTCTTAAAGCAAAAACAATGTACATTAAAGTGCACATCTTATCTTATCTTATACTAATATATGTACTAATATAAAGAAAAGAGGTATTTTTGGTGAAGCCTTGGTCTAATCCTGATATTAATTATTAATATGACCTTAAATATCAACCACCACTATACATATGTATTCAAGGGTGAAAATGCACATTGATTTGGAAAGCTCTTTGAATTATCTACGTAACGAGTATAAATAAGAATATTAAATTTTTATTTTAAGATTTTTTTTCAATATCACCAAATTTGGTGTTGTTAAAAGAATCAAATTCAAGCATGTGCATCGCACATGTGGTCTTACTAGTATTATATAAATGAAGATTCTCATTTCATCTCTAATTTCATCACTTAAAAAAAAATAGTGTATAAAAAAGTGCACATACTATATAAATGATTTCCTATCTTAGGTAATATCTCATTGTTGCTTATCAAGTATCGTAGGACTTAAAGAAAATCTTCGTGAACATCATTTGAAAGTTATAAGGGATACCGTTCTCGTTCACAATCATACAACACTTTCAATCCAACTTAATCTCGAATTTAGGTTTATAAAAACCTTTATTAAAAATCTTCTAAAATTCGACCTCGAGAACGATAATTAAATTGCTCTAAACCAAATTAAATTGATCCGAAAAGATGAAACTTATCTTCATAGTCATTTTTGCAGACAAATCTTCAATTATTGATGATGATGTTCATCGATTTTCCATCATTGATTTCCAGTAGATATTCAACAACAAGTGTTGTTGATGATTTACGCTTTTAGTTTTTTCACGTTGTTTTGAATTGAATTAAGATGAAGAAAATGTTTTCTGAATCCGCGGTTTTGAAATAACCTCCCTCTCTTTTCTCCGATTTGACTTTTTTCATTCCAAAACTAAGAACATACTATTTTTTTGACGGTAAATGGCAAATTTTATAAAAAAATCCACTCACTGAAAAAGTGAGAAAGAAACTATACTATATTGTGTAGCCTTTCATTTCTCTCCCTCCAAAAACTCCACCAAATAACAAACACTAAGAGTGAGAAATGAAAGTAGTTTTACTCTGAGTGACCAAATTCTCTTGATTCTGCTTTTAGTTTTCTTGTCACCCCACTCATAAATGGCACTTCTAACATTACTCGCAAAAGTCCAACTAACACCAATGTTATTCAAGAAATAAGTTTATACCTCAAAAGTAGTTTTACAATGTAAGAACAAGTGATCGTTGGTTTCCGTAGAGTTCCCGCACAATAAACACTTCGCATCCTGAACCAAACATTAAAAAGATAATCAAGAGTAGGTGCGCCATTGTAACACAAAGTCCACACTAAAAATGACACTTTTAATGGGACTTTAGCATTCCATAGTTGCTTATCCAGGAAAGATAGCAGAGCTGCAGTTTCCATAGCTTGATAAGAATTAGCTACAGAAAAACCATTACCATATCTCTAGGTTCTAGAGTCCTCTCGATCAGACAGAATTTGACGAATCACCAATCAAGTGCAGTAGTTGAATTACCTCTAAAAGCTCGTTTTCTTTCAAATTTATTAAAAACTGAAAGTTCCAAGCACCACTTTCATAAATCATATCTTTCACCACAACTGACTTCTTTTTAGACAAAATAAATAGAGTACGAGAAATCTGTTTCAAAGATTGATCGCCTATCCAACAATCCTCCAAAAAAATAAAATAATCCTCTCCCTATTACCTAGAGTTAATTGACAACCCTTACTGACAAAATCTTTATCCTTTAAAATGCCAGCCCATAAACTATCGCAAACAACTTTGTTTGACTGATTGAGAAATAAAGCATTAGCGTCTCCACCAAATTTTTGATTTATGATTCGTCACCATAGCGTCTGCTTTCCGATTCCATGCCTCCATATCCATTTAGAATGAAGATCTTTATTAACTATCTGCGACTTTTTGATTCCAACACCTCCATTACAGTTGGGTATTGTAGTCTTAAACCATGACACCCGACTTCGTTTCTTGGCTATATAAGAAGACCCCCACAAAAAATTCTGCATAATCCTTTCCAAATCCTTCACTATAGAAATAGGAAAATATTTCAAAATTGAACTAGCACCTTCACCACCGTTAGATTAGGCAGATCTGATGTCAGCTAATTATAGATTTAACCACAGTTAGTTGATAATGGACTTAATCAACACTCTAGTATACTTCCATTAATATCAATCTTTTTCTGATTCTTATATTAGAATAGGCAAACAATGAAATTGTTAAGATCACCTTTAAATCAAGTCCTCCTTTGATTGTTAATGTTCATGTACTAGTAACAGTATCATATAAGTTACCTCTAATTCGTCTTTGCTCATTAACAAAATAAGTTCTCCAAATAAAAAATAATAAAGTAAATAACCACTAAGATTATTCTACAAATGAACGCAACCAATTCTGTTCGATTATCAATGTAGAGTTCTGGAATCCATGATTTGTGCTAGTCGTTTATGCAAAGGTATATGACAATAAATAAAGTATTAGTAGTCGTATTAAGTAATGTAATTGAACCACGAGATATTAATCCAAATATTCATAATATTGATCATGATCTTCTTCTTCTCCTTTAACATGAATTTGTTACCACCTGGATTCGAACAAAAATCAAATATTTCACCTGCAATTAAAAAAACAACACAATCCTATAAAAACCCTAACTCTATATGAAATGATTTTTGTTTTTTCAGAGAATTCCCCTTTTTTAGATGATACCCTTCTTTCTACAAGTACGATATATAACAGTGGTTAAGTCCCACAATTAGTTCACATCATATCTGCCTAATCTAATGGAGGTGAAGGCGCTAGTTCAATTTTGAACTCGCAGCGTGGGATCAAAATTTATCTGAAACATGGATAAATAATAAATTGGAAGGCTTGCGAGGATATTTTGAATCATAACTAACCTATAACCCTTAGATAAGTAAGTTTTTTTACCAAGATGCTAAATCATAATTAACCTCTGACCCTTAGATAAGTAAGTTTCCAAGATGCTAACTTTTGTTTAAATCTTTGCACGATATCAATCATACTGACTTGCATTTTGGTTTACTCCATAAATAGTTCTTTTCCAAGATGCATATATTATAGTTCAAAGTATATTTACGGTAATAAAAAAAATCAATTTTTTTGGATCAACGGAAAACTGGACTAACCCGTCGAAAAAGAACTAAATCTGCGTTTACAAACTAAAATCATAAAATACTAGGCTTGGGAAGACAAAATTAGAGAGTCTAAAGCCTAATGAAAATGTGACTAAACGCTAATTTATACTTCTCTCGAATCACTGGCGGACAGTTTCAACACGCATCGTCCATGCCAATGATTCAGTATTAAGAGCTTATCTAATGGTAAATGTGGTTGTTTCATACGTGGCATCACCTTAAAAACATTCTCTTGATATTTATTTATTATGTTAGGGAGTAAATACATAAATACAAGGAGTATACAATTTTAATCTCCAACCCGTAAGTTTTTGTAACTTTTATATATTTATGTGTCATTCATTTATTGATTGATATATCCTCTATTTTTATTTTTAGGTAATTTTATTGATAAAATCGTAACTAGTAGACTAGATGTTTACTTCGAAGATGTCTTCCGTTACCGTATCATGTCATCTTGACATAATCTATAGGGGTTAGAGTTGGAGAAATATTTTTAAGAAAATAAATGCATATCCCATATGGATAATATTTTTTTTCTTCACACGTAGTATTTAATTGGAGAAGCTCTAAATAATGAGTCATTGCGGAACAGTGTAGTGACTTGAGCCATCCCAAAGTCTAGAAAAACTTACATTTTTATAGTGTATTTGTGTTTGGTTACAAAAAATCAAGCCTAAACAATAGGCTTAAGCCAGCCCAAGTTAAACCAAGTTGTTTGCAAGCCACCCCATCCTTCATTTTCTAGTTCCGCCACTGAAAGTTTACATTACATGTCGTTAATGGCTGTGAGAGATCTTAGGTTATTGCGGATCAAGACGACTATGGTTCCAATAAATTTAGTCCATGCAATGAAACCGTTCTTGGTAGCTAAATTTTTGCAAAAAAAAACTAGCATGGATACTAATGCGTACCACAATGCCTGGGGGTGTACCAATCTAAAAATAATTGATGTTTTGTCTTTCATGATTTATGTTACATCTCCAGATAAATTGGTACCCCTCCCTGTTAGCAATGGTGAGAATTTGTTTAGGGAGTTTGAATGTGCACTTTTTTTTTTTGTTGATAAATCTCATAAATTTCACTCATGATAAAATAGAGATTACATGGATTCCAAGTACGTCAAGATCAAAGATCAAATTACAATTCAAAGGTACTAACAAAGAGTAATTTGTGAAGAGAAGTAACAAATTACCAACAAGAGCACGAAACAATCCTAAGATTGAGAGAATGGTTTTGGGATTATAATCCAACCATTTTGAAAGGGTTTTTTCTTCTTGAAAAAGAGATCTTCTCATAAACATATGAGAGTAATATGCCCAAAGTCTTGAATCTTGATTTCCACACTTGAACTTCCATCTAAAATCTCCATTGAGATCACAAAGAAACTCCATGAGAAGTATAAAGAATCTCCATAAAGGAAAAGACACAAACAAAGAGGGCAACACACCCCAAAAAACACCATAAAAATCTCCTAAAAGCAATGGAGATTGAAACAAAAACTTAAACAAATTTATCCTAGACTACTAATTATCTATGAAAACTAGAAAAAGTAAAGAAATCTGCTCAGATCTAGCCAAAAATGGACTAGATTTGAGCAGCAAGCTTTAATGGAGGAGAAATGTTTTTTTGGTTTTGAGAAGAAGCTAGTTTGAATGTGCACTCAGACATTGTTTTCTGACTTCTAGAAGATGAAAAGTCAGAGCTCAGTTTGGCAATATAATTTCACAACGACTTCTAGAAACTGAAAAAATCAACTTTTTGTGAGCAAATAGTTATGTTTTTGATTTCTACGTCATTTGTGAAGCAAAGTATTTCTATTTCTGACTTCTACATATTTCTGCTTCTGACTTTTAAATCTGGATTTATGAAACAAAATATTTCTGCTTCTGATTTCTCCGTCCTGAGGGGCAGAAAATTTTTGTTTGACAGAAAATTTAAATGTCTGTTCACAGTTATATCGTGTCTTATGAGAGACAAAATACCGTATTTACTTTTCCTGCTGGCAAGTGAAAAGGAAGAAAAATATAAAGGAGAAGGAAAAACAAAGGAAAAGAAAAGAAAAGAAAAGAGAAGAAAGAAGATCAGAGAGCTAGCAAAGAAAAATGGGATGGATCGGGGAGAGCGTAGACTCCATCAAATCCCTTCAATTCAGACAAGTTCTCACCCAAGTTGTCAGTCTTGGTTCGTCTTTCTCTCTCTCTAAAATTCAATATTTAGGGTTTGTAGATTTTACTTAGAATTTCTATAAAAATGTAATTGCAGGTATGATAGTTACATCAGCTTTGATAATATGGAAAGGGTTGATGTGCTTTACTGGTAGTGAATCACCTGTTGTTGTTGTTCTTTCTGGAAGCATGGAACCTGGTTTCAAAAGGGTAACCCATTTCCTTCAATTCCAATCTCCATCACACAAATGTGTCCAATTTATTAGTTTTTCCAGTGAAAAAAAAATCCTGCTTCATTTTTTATTTTATTTTTTGTGAAGGAACTGAATATTTTGTTTCACTTCAAAGCTATTCATACCCTGTTTGCACCAATGCTGAGATGACGAAAGGAAAGATTCTAAATAAGCATATAGTGTGGCAAACTGTGGCCTGCTTGTACAATCTCAGCCCTCGTTTTAAGCAGTGCTGGTGCAAAAAGGAGTAAGAAGGGCATTTGATTAGTGTTATTATGGGCGGCTTAAAATTTTAGTTTTAAAGTTGTATGTTTTAGCAAAGTTTGATTGTCTTCAACAAAATGTTCTGTATAACCTAAGAAGAGTTCTTCGAGAATAAGTAAATAAGTTTGAGAATAACTGTGTAACCATATATTTGTTTTGCAGGGCGATATACTGTTCTTACACATGAGCAAGGATCCTATTCGTGCTGGTGAAATCGTTGTCTTTAACGTTGATGTATGTTCCTTCATATATAATGCATTCTTTTCTTTATCATATGTCTATCCTGATATAATTATTTTCCTCTGAGCTGATTAAGCTTGTTCATTTTTAATCACCTTTTGAGTGATTTCGTTGGATTTCAAACTATAGGGATACTCCAGTGCCAAACTTTACCATCTGTGAATAAAAGAAGCTATTTATGCTATTAAACACCGATAGATAGGATAGCCAAATGAAAATAGAAAGTAGTAAATAGTTGTCGTTAGTGCTCAGTCAGTCCATGAAATACACTTAGAGATGCAGGACCAGGCGGAGATGATTAAACGGTTGAGTCTTGGTGTTTATGGTGTTCCAGCCCGAAGCCCATCTCTCCTTCCTAGTCTACATGGATGGAAAAAGATCCAAATGGGGTATGCTTGGAATAGTCATTTCCCAGATGAAAATATTGTCCTCAGCTGTGATGCTATTACACATATTACAGGGTGCTGCAGTGCTAAATGATGGACTCTTGTTTACGTTTATGTCTTGTTCAAAACAGAGAATGGAAATGGCTCCTCCCATTTCTTATCTTTTAGAGTAAATGCTAAGAGTGCAACAGTGGAAGGGTGTTAGCCGGATGTGGATCTGTGTTTTTGAGCCTTGTATTATCTTTAATATGTTAAGTTTAATTTTTTGTTAATTTATCTAGTCCTCTTCTTATCCTCGTGTTCATTTTGCAACTAAACCAAAAAAATTGTACATCCAGTACTAAAGAGGCTTCACAATTGCATTTTGTTTCCCACTCAGTTTGAGATATCTTATCTTAATGAATTGGAGATCTAGATATCTCTTGTACTCTTGGTTGTGTTAGCTAATCCATTGTTTACACTAATATGTTTTAGGGGCGTGAGATTCCAATTGTCCACCGTGTAATTAAGGTAATCATCATCTTTGGTTATGTTCTTTTTGTTGATAGTATATAGTGTACATTCATGTCTGACTCCTGCTATGGTATTTTCTGATCAGGTCCATGAACGGAAAGATACCGGAGAAGTTGATGTCTTGACGAAAGGTATGACTTAGGATTTGAATTTTGATTTGGGAAATGAGGAAGCTGCATCTTTTATGATACCCCTCCATTCTTCATTAAACCATCTGGAGGTTCTTGTGATAATACAATTTGACAGATAACAAATGCTGTTTATTCTGTTAAAAAAATCTTCTTTCTATTATTTCATGAAAATTTCCTTTCTGTTTTTTTGCAACCCTACACTGTATTGTAGTTCACTCTTTTGATTTTACTATAGGAGTAATTATTTTCTTGCTCGTAACTAAGACGCTTCCCTTTGTTTTATTGGTTTCAGGGGACAATAATTTTGGGGATGATAGACTTTTATACGCTCATGGTCAGCTTTGGCTTAACCGACACCATATCATGGGGAGAGCTGTAGGGTGAGCATCTTTAGCATTTAACATATTTTCTGTTATTTAATTTTTTTGGTAATTTTAACTGTTCTGATTGTGTGGATGTATAAGGTCTACACCCTAATTTTATCAACAATCTGGGTATTTGTTATGTCCAAGTAGATGGGTGGAAACGCCGTCCTTAGTCTTTGTTAGCGTGACACACAAAGATGCTTCTGGAGACTGGTTCAGGAACATTGATGAGACTATGAGAGAGAGAAATTGGTGTAGAGAGTGTAGTCAAATCTTTTTCCTGCACTGATAGCTCTGCGTTATTGCCGCTATGATGTGTTTATCATGGTTTCATCTAATTCAAATAGTATGTGGAAGTTTGACAGCAGAGTTTCCAAACTTGTCTTGACACAGTTGTTAACATTTTTAAATTTCTCTTGTAGGTTCTTGCCGTATGTGGGCTGGGTGACTATTATCATGACAGAAAAACCGATCATCAAGGTTTGTTGTATACTAGAAGATAGTATCGCCACTCTTGATTTAGTTATCTATTTCCAGTGCAGATTATGCTTTTTAATGGTTCAATTTTATTTTATTTGGTAAATAATGGTTCTATTTATTATTTTGTATGTTGATGGAAAATGCTGTTCTCTCCTGCAGTACATACTTATTGGTGCCTTGGGGTTGCTTGTGGTAACAGCAAAGGACTAACAAGCGGAATCTTGTTTCTGCGGCTGACAAACGGGAAACACATCCTCCATCTCTACCAATGGCAGTTGTATTTCACTGTCTCTTTCCCCCTTCATATATCGTCATGTTTTGTGAAGGAAAGTACTTAGTTCTGGCTAATGAAAAGGGATGATTAGGAAATATTTTTAAATTAGAGTTGATTTAGTTTAAAAATGCAAAGATATTTCTTTCTCCTGATCGAATAATTTTTTTGTTGGAGTATGCAGTTGCAATAGAAATATCAGAAATTATTATGTCGTCGTGAATTTGCCAGCAAGCATGCCGGCTTGGATACTACTGTAGTCCCTTGGATTGAAAAAAAAAATGTCGTAGAGCAGAAGTATTATGTTTGAAGTCATAATTAATTTGCACCCCAGAAGTTCAATGGATTAAAGTCAAAGTTTAGGACAGCTGGATGAGTAGGGTTTTTTGCTTGGTACTCGTAACACTCCGTACTATCAATAGGCACCACCATAAAATCTCCAGCTCCGGAGCTGCTTACACCCATGTCCAAAGGTGGAATAGCAGGAGTATAGGTAGGGGAATCATTATCAACTATGCCCATGTTGTAAGGTCTAGCTTGAGAGATGAGTGCCCAGATGACAAGTTTTCGGAAGGTTCATAATTTGTCGATACTCTTCAGCTTGATGCTCAATATTGTTGTTTTCATTTGATGAATCATTCCCCCAAATTCACAGCTTGAGGATGTCGTTCTCGTAATGGGTTCAAGCTGGCATTATAATAGTCCTCAAGAACCACTCCTAGACCATCTGCAGCTCCCACAACTTGTTCATTCTATGACTTATCTACCACTATTCCTTCTGAGGCTCCTCATTGTCACTTATATTCAAGGACTGTGTCAGTGAAGTTCTTGCCCAAGATCAATAAACACATTGTGACCATTCTCATCAGAATTGAAGTTTGAATTTGAGCCTTTTGTTCCCTTGGAAAACCCATGTTATCCAAACAATTTTCCTCGGAACCATGTCTAACAATTCTACGAAGACGTTTTTTTTTTATATATAGAAAAACTTACGCAAAACATGCCTAAGATGAGTACAAGCTGAAGGTAGTGGCATATGGAATACCACCACTCCATAGCCAAGTTAAAAGAGTCTAAGTTTTATACTCTATGGATAATTTTAAGACCTTCTAGAACAATGGAAAGAATATTGATTCTATTTTCATTCTCCGCATTAGCTTCTCTTCTAATTCTTTCATGGTACCCGAGGTGAATTCTTCCTTGGACTGCAGAATGATAGAGCATAGTGGAATAGACTAGGACTTCCATGGATTCATCATGAATTTCAACGTTAGTGTGCTGCAATCCCTTGACTCAATCAAAAGCTAAGTCTGCTCCTCCAGTTGAAATTCATGGAGGGAGCGTTCATTCCATTGATGGACAGAGTTACACACAACAATACACTTGGGTTTACACACAACAATCCAAGCTTTTGGGTAGTGACCTTTGGGATTATCTAAGCTTTCACCCCAGAAGAAATCTCTTTGAAGCTTGTTTAGGTCTGACAGGTTTTCTTTGGAAGTTTTAAACAGTTCATCTGATAGATGACGGTAGTGGATGTGACAGAGTTAATGAGAACATGTCTACCAGCACAATTAAGGAGTCAATTCTTCCAATTGACAAGTATGAGTGTGAGTTTATCAACACATGGCTTCTTGCTTCTGTGAGTAAAGAGAGGAAAGCCAAGATATTTATCATTCAACTGAAAGACATGGACTCCCATGGTGTTGCTGATAGTGGAGCTAATGGTAGGATCAGTGTTGTTGCTGAAGAAAACACCTGATTTGCTGAAATTAATTAACTGCTCTGAGGAGTCATTGAAGATTTTCAAAAGGTCCATTATATTTTAACTATCTATCTTGTTAGTCTTGCAGAATATCATACAGTAATCAGCAAATAGGAGATGTTTGATGGAGGGAGCGTTCTTGCAGATTTTGATACTAGAAATGGGACCCATATCTTCATCCTGGATTAGAGTTCCAAAAACGGCTTCCATAAAAAAAAATAGATAGGGAGATAATAGGCCACCTTGTCTCATCCCCTAGAGGGTTTAAAGAATTTTTCAGGAGAGCCATTAATGAGCACAATAGAAGTGGTTGTGGATATACATTGATATATTTTTGACACCAATGATCATTGAAACCAATTTTCTTCAATATAGTGATTAGGAAGTTCCAGTCAACTCTGTCATATCAATTTTGATGCCCATGCTGTCATTTTTCCCTTTCGATCTTTCCTCTTTTGGATCTCATAGAATGAATAATTTCATGGGTTATAGCTATATTGTCAGATATCTGTCTTCCAGGTATAAAAGAAAATTGGTATTGGGAGATAATCCTGTTGAGATAAGGTTTCATTCTTTGGGCAATAAGTTTAGATATGATCTTGTAAGTGGTATTGCAGAGGCTTATGGGTATAAAATGGCTTGGGGATGATGGGTTTTCAATTTTAGGGATGAGAGAGATAAAAGTGGAGTTCATTTCTTTGAGCATGTTGCCAGAGGTGAAGAAGTGATTGACCATCTTGACAATACCAGCTCCCAAAATGTGCCAGTTGGCTTGGAAAAAGTTGGGAGGAAAACCATCTGGACCAGGAGCTTTGTCTCCAACCATACTAAAAAGAGTGGATTTAATCTCATGAATATCAGAGAGCCTATTTAGGGTGGTGTTATCTTGAGGAGTGATGGTAGTGGGTATGAGCTTAATGACGTATGGGTTGATATTGACATTTTCAGCAGTAGCCATTTTGGTGAAGTGGTTGGTAAAGCAAGGAGTCACTTCTTGATAGTTAGTTATCCAATTCCCATCTTCATCCTGAATAGAGTCAATCTTATTTCTTCTGGTTCTGCACTAGGTGGCTCTATGAAATTACTTGGTATTTATGTCTCCTAACTTGATAAGTTGATCGCTGCTTTTAGTTTTCAAAAAACTTTCTTCAATGTCTAGACAATCCTTGAGTTTCCTTCTAGCTGTTTTTAGAGTGAGGTCTCTATCCATTATGAGGTAGTCTTTGTGAAGCCAATCCAGATGATTCTGGAAATCTTCTATGTTGGTTTTGATGTTTCCATAGACCTCTTTGTTCCAAATTCTGAGGTGCAGTTTCTATCTTTGAATTTCCTGGCTATTATGAAAGAACTGGAGCCAGAGAGGTCTTTGCTCCAACATTCATCTATGATTTTCTTGCAGTCTTCATGATAAAGCCAAGACCCAAAAAAATTAAAAGGGATACTGCCATTTTTCCAAAGAGGATTAGAGTTTAGCAGGATAGGATGATGGTCTGATCCTATGGCCAACATATTGGATATGGTGGTGTTGAGGAACATCACCAACCAACAGTCAGAAGCAAGTCCTATATCTAATCTTTACTCTGTGAGAGGATGATCAGATCTCTTGTTGGACCAAGTGAAAGGGCATCCATTCAAGCCAATATCAACAATATCTAGGTCCATGATTTTTTTGTTGAAAAAATTGGCCTCAACAGAATCAATAGGAGTGACACTGTATTTCCCAGAGTCATGGAGAATAAAGTTGAAGTCCCCAATTATCAGCCAAGGGAGATGATTGGTAAGAGCAATATTTTCCAAAATTTTCCATGACTCAGCTTTCTTAGTTGAACCATAAGGACTGCCATAATAACCAGTGAAAATCTATGAGCAGTGATGACAATGGCATTGATATGGTTAAGAGATAAGTCAATAACATCAATGGATATGCTACTTTTCCATATCAATGCAAGACCACGTGCAGCGCCACTAGAACCTCCTAGTTCCACAAACCAGTAATTATACACATTGAGATCATGCATGATTTTCTTTAAGTTGTCTTGCCTCTATTTAGTTTTAGATAGAAACATAATATCTGGATTTAATTTATTGAGCATATCATTCAAGTATCTCCTAGGCCAAGCACTATGGTGCACGATTTCACTATGCTATAGCTTAATTGTAGCGAAATCCAACTACTATGGTCTCCCATGTCGCTTAAGTGTAGAGTTCTCTCTTAGCTATAATTAAAAGTAGATCACATCTGATCCGGGTAGTACAAAAAGGAAATCACATGGATACTCAGTTTTTGTGTGATATTTAATAGATATTGAGTATCTGTTTCTGGTTTTACTATTTTACACCAAAACTTCTCTTTTTCACTATTTTGATTTACTAAAACTCTTTTTTTAACCTTTTATATCTTATTTTTCGTCTGTAAATTATCTTTTAACCTATACAAATATTCAAACTGAAAAAAAATGTGGGAAAAAAAATGGATACTCAATTTCCGTTTGACACTATTTACATGAAAATTGAGTTTCCGTGTAGTATAGCTAAGGGATGGCACAAAACCATAGTGAGGTTTCCCTGAGACCCTTTTCACTATTTACATGCTGAGGATTTGCTTATGGAGTCTATTTCCATGCAAGATTTAAGTGAAATTATTCTCATGGAAGCAGCGAAGTATCCCAAGGGTACTATTGAATATGGAGTTGAAGATTCAGATATGGAGTCCATCATCATGCAAGAGATTTGTGCAATTATTTTCATGGAAGCCATCAAGGATGCACAACTTACAGTCGATCTCTTAAAAATGGAACACGAGAGAGCAAATGAAAATAGAGTATCACTTGAAACATCGTTATTAAAAAGTGACAAGGCATTGTCCATACAGAGCAAAGAAAATGTGCAGTTGAAGCAAGAGTTGGTTTTGCTTTCAGCTTCAGTGGAAGAGAAGGAAAAGATGGCTTTGGAAGTAGAGTCGAGAATGTTAAAGGAGAAGGAGCAGTTTGAACTAATCTGTCAAGAACTTAATACACTAAGAGCAACCACAGTCATGAGCCACACTAAAGACCAAATCCCATACTAAAAGCTAAATTAATTTAGCTTTTTTTGAGGTGCACCACAGCGGCAGGCGACTAAAATATAGTCTGACGGACCTTATACCAGCGCTTGAAGCTGGACGCACATATTATGGTCGTTTGTTGATGAGGCATGTTTATTATAACCGTCTGAGTGTGACGCAGGTATAGTGGGCGCTTGATGTGAGGCGTATGTATAATTCACGCCAGACTCGGGATGGAGATAGGAACCACGCTTGTTGATGGAGCGGACTTATTAGCCACGTACGGATGGGCGTGAATTATACAACTGCCTCTTGTGGGGCGCAGATATTAAGTGCGTCTGGGGTTTATATGATATTTCTTCTTTCTTCTACTGTCTTCTCCTCCTCTTTTTTACAGAAAAATCAAAACAAGATGACACCCTAACTAAAAGTTAATCGAAAAATTCGTCCAAAATCTAATCAGCATGTTCTTATGAAGATTAACCTATGTTCTTGTGAAGAATAAGTATTCTCATCGAGGTATGTAATCTAAAAAAGTTATAATCAAATTGATTTTTATAAATTTTAATCTATCAATTTTAATCTTTGATTTTTGTGTTTGTTGTAGCGTTTCGTTAATTGGGTGTGTAGAATTATGCTTGAAGATTAAAGGTATGGTTTTTGTTCCAAAGGAATTAGGTTAATTAGGTGTGTAGGATGTATACACGCAAGGAAAGCCGTGACTTCACAATTAATCCAGCTTAATTTATCTTCTTTAATATGAAAGCACATCTACACTTGCATATTTGTTTTTATTTTCTTGTTTTTATTTTCTCATTATGTTCTTTATGTATTTGAATCTCCCCTTTCTTTAGCTTACGGAATTAAATGGTCCACTGAGTATAACAGGAGCTTCTGAATCTTGGTAATTTGGATATAAGGGTAAAATCAGAGATTGAGTCTTCATTTTAATTTAACCGTTGACGCTCATAATACTTGCGCCCAAAACAGGCACACATTAAAGTTACGCTTGTTCTCAGGCGAACTGTGTAACAGCGCCCCATTGGGGCGTATAATATAACTACGCCTAGTGTGGGGCGTATGAATTACATGCGTTTGGCCCGGCGGTGTTTGTAAATGCGCCTGAATCATACGCTAATTTAATCTCCGCCCCGATATCGTACGTTACTTATACTAACGCCCAATATGAAGCTCTCACTATACTCTCGCCTGGCTTCACACGCTCTTAATACCTACGTCCCACTATATGGTGATTTGGTCTGGGTTGACGACCACATTTAGTCTCAAACCCTAGTTTTCCAGACTATATATAGCTTTAGTTGCTTCCACTACGTCTCACTTTGGGACCAAATTTGGGTATAGTCCTCAAATTTGGTCATGACTGTGGTTGCTCTAAGAGACAGAGTAGCTAGGGGGGCATACTGATTTCAGAGAGTAATAAGATGTCATATCAGATGAAGAATCAACTGGAAGAGGCTTCACATCAAATACGTTTGTATGAGAAACATGTGAGCAGTCTTAATCAAAAACTCACTTCAGCTGTAAATGATTTAAAAGATGCAAATGAAGAAAGGAGGCAGCTTTGTGAAGATGTTAAACAGAAGCAAAATATTATCTCTTCTCTTGAGGAAAGAGAAATTGAGCAGAAGAAGCAAACAGAGTCCATCTTAATGACCGTTCAAAGATTTTCAAAAGCACTTTCTGATTTTAAACAAATAACATCAGACAAAGTCAAAAAGAACAATCTAAGGTACTTCGTAGTTTTTGTTTATAAGGTTTATATTTTTATCACCGTTTTTCCATGATTTATAAGGGGGATACCACTATTAGCGGGATGATACCAATTTAGCGATCTGACGGTCAAGATCTGTTAACATTTATTTGTCCTATATGGATTGGTATCACCCCCAAATAATACTGATATCCCCTTTATAAATCGTGCGTTTTTCTATAGGAAATTTTTTCCTTGTCCATATAACATTTTTATCTATGCAAGATTTAATAGATTAAACACTTAGGACAAGATCTATAGACTGTGTAATATACTAATATGTTATGATTATGGTCGACTGACTCTAGCATTATTTTGTCTTAAACATGAATATTTTAGTAGGCTAACTTGTATGCTTCCCTTATTATCATTCTAGAATTTTTTTTGTTGTGCTTGAAAATGTTTTCTTGTCTTAAGGTTTTTTAGTCAATGACTAGCACATTACACATGTTCTCAGTTAGTACCTAATTTTGTGTATAGTTGTTGTAGGGAATGATTGTTTAAGGTAAATAATACACGTAGAGAACTATTTGTTAGATACCAATTGTTAAATCAGTAGTATAGAACTATTTGTTAAATACCAATTGTTCTGGACATTATATGTATTTAATTCGGCCAATTCGTTGCATCACCGTTGTATTAAACCCCACAGCTACTCTCGTAAACCATATACAGTTGAATTATTTAATGACTACTATTTTCTATTGGCATAAATATCCAATGGACCGTTAAATTTTGGTTTTGACCGTCTGTTGACTTGTTTGGAGTTGTGGAAACACTCATCTATATGCTTATAGCTACATCTAGACGGAGTTCAGATTCACCTTTCCTGTTTACAAGTGAAGTTGTACACAAGGGGGTCTAATTAATGTACTTCTTTCAGCCTGTTAATTCAGGCTCACCATCTGCCTAGATAACCTTATGTATGTTAAAGTTTTTTGTGTCTTCGTTTGCTATTTCTTATTTAATTAGGCAAGGCTTTCCTCTGGTATTTCTTGAATGCGACAATATGTAATACATGATCTTGGCTTTTGTTTCAGGTTGGAAAACCTTCATCTTCATTGTCGTCCACTTTTTCACAAATCTAAATCGTTCAAGGGAATGGAGTTGATATACAAGCAGAAACTTGAGCGAAAAAAGTCTGATCTTCGCAAGGCAGAAGAAGAGGTATGTGAACTTTTAAGTTGGTTTTTCTTTGTCTGTTGTTACTTGACAATTATGGATGGTTGTTCTTTTGGTATTTCAATTTTAGTCATCAGTCGACATATGCAACGAGTAGAACTCGTCTATTTGTCTATACACTATTGTAAATTTGTGTATCGTTTCATTCCTCATTAGCATTTTCATAACATGTTTTAAATGTACTTCAATTGACAAATTGCATATCCTATAGACCCAGTTACGAATTCGCCAATTTAAAATTCTCTAACTCGAGAGTTTTAAGCAATATCTGGATGTGAAGGAAACAGTCTTGCAATAAAGTTCTGCTGAAATCTGGCTGGCTATATACATCTCACTGAACTACATTGGAAATATAAATTCATGAAATAGCACCCTGAATTGGTCATTAAGTGTCTTTGATCTATGATTATGTCAGTATCATACAACCAAGATTTAAGATCAACTAACCTAGTCTACATGCACATCATCATCTCGTATTTGTAAGCTGTGAGTTAGGTAGTTTTTGTCTTTACGTCATTACATGTTTTGAAATCTTTCAACATTTTCTTAGGAAATCTCTGTTTTGAACACAGGTTGATTTTTAGGAGACGAGGTGGATGCCCTTTTAGGCGTTCTGGAAAAAATATACATTGCACTTGATCATTACTCTCCAGTACTGCAACATTATCCTGGCGTGAGTCTCTGTTTGCTGGTGTGTGTTTTTTTTTTAATATTTAACCCATAAACACGCCACTTTGGTTCCTTCAGCTCAAGATTTCCTGGGATAAAAATTGGCTCACCAGTTTAAAAATAATGCTCTTATACACCTAGCTCATTTGTTTCTGCAGATTATGGAGATTCTGAAACTGGTGAAAAGAGAGTTAAGTGGAGAAAATTCCAAACCTGTCTATTAGACTATTACTACAAGGTAATTAATCCCTTCTCTTACCAATCAAATAAAGCCATAAGATTAAATATAATTTATATTAAACATAATGGAGGGAGAGTTTGTAACACAAGAATTTTTAAACTTCATATTAGAAGCAAGTATGGTATCCTGATTTTGCTATATATTTTACATCCTGAAAGTATTTGGGGATCCTAGCCAAAAAGAAACTGTTTGGGGATCAGTACTAAAAAACTGTACCAACCCCTTAAAATGTACAAGTATCTAATAAGAACTGTATTTTTTCTAGTGATACGTACTTTTGTCTGAAGAAAGAAGGAAATGTGGGTTTAGAACCAATGAAGCCGATTCTGCGGAGTGGACAATCAGGATCAGCATCTGGTGCATGCTTCTCCTCTTTTCATTTTGGGAAATTTTGTGTTTGCTTTTGGGATCTGCTGAATTAGAGTGTCCTTCGCAGAGTATATTCATAAATATAACTATCTCAAGTTAGGCTATAGTTTAGTTTTCACCTGAATGTATATTTGTAGAGGTTACTCTTACACATATGTGGAAAATCTTTTGGCATTGCTTTCATTCCAATTGCCCACAATTTCATTATGCATGATATAAAGCAGTTACATTTAGTGTATTTTGTGATATAAACAGTTTGGGATGAGTTTTCTTTTGTACTCTTTAAAAAATTTAATGCCTGGGCTGTGAGTGTTTTCTTTTCAGTATTTTTGTCCGTGTGTTGATTTTATCTTCTACATATAGTACTAGTGGTTCCAATAATTCCACCTGACGCATAAGAACTGTAACATGTTTAGTTAAAAATCTGATATCAGCAAGAGATAGGAAATTTTCAAAAATCTTCAGTCATCTTGCGGCGTTTGCAGATGATTTTTTGGATGGAAGAATAATTGATATTCTGAGAGGTTGGTTGGGTGGTGCAAAGATGATTCACGCGGAAGAATCAGCCCAAGATTATATCCCAGGTAAGGTGCAGTGCACAAGAAAGAAAAATGGGTCCAAATGTGCACCAACTGTTGGGTATCTGACCCCCCTAAACCAAGATCTCCTTCCGAACTGACAACGAAGGGGCATTTTTAAGACCTTGTAGTGCTAATGGTTAGCTTCAGGAGACCCAAAAATAAAATCACGTTTCTTGTTGTTATTAATGGTGGCCGCTACGTTGATCAATTTTATTTTCGGTGTATTTAGTTTGATGTGGGTTTTCTAAGCTACTAGTCTTGACTCTTTGACTACTCACTTTTTAATATCAGGAGGAAAATTGCAATGAAATCTTCAGGTGCATTTAGTATTTATAGAAGTTGAGGGAATGACAACACAAACATAACTTCGATTTCTTTTTGAAGCATGGACATGGAATGTGTTGCAAGGCAGGTGTAAACATATTTGGAACATCCTCCGTTATACTATTATTTGGAATGCATGGAATGAAAGGAATTGTAGGGTGTTTGGTGGCAGGTCTAAAGAAGTTTCTGAAATCATTATGCTATTATTTATAATGTTTGGAAGGAAAAGAATAATAGGGTGTTTGGTGGCAGGTCTAAAAAGGTTTCTGAAATCATTGTTCTTATTAAAGCAAACTTTGGTATATGGAATTGCGATGACACTTTCAAGTTCTTGGATATCAGCCAAATTTTACATAATTGGGAGCTTTCGGTGCATATGCAACCTATTCTGAAATGGGAGAGTCATGTGTTGGATCTGTAATATGTTTTTGTACTGTCTCTGGCTTTTTCTTTTAATATAAACTTTTCAATTTCCAAAGAAAAAACATAACTTGACTTCTTTTACCTTTTGGAAATGAAATTCTTAATAAATCAAAGGAAGCAGTACACGAGTAACACGACGTGGTTTAACATCTATAAAAGGAGGTAAACTCTCCAACCAAAAGGATCAAAAGGAGGTAGAGCTTGAAGATTTTAACAAAAGTATTAGATTCAAGATTGGTGCGGGTAAGGAGACTAGATTTTGGGAAGATTCTTGGCTGGGTGAAGGAAAATTATGTGATATGTTTCCTTTGGCTTTTGAAGCTTCAAGGACCAAAGAATTTGTGGTGGCTAGTATGTTTGAAGTTAGGGAAGGTGGTGTAAGGTGGAGGTTTATGTCTAGGCAAAGATACTCTCGAACCATTACAAGTGAAGTGTTATCTATACCAAATCTTCTTTCTTCCATCTCTATTCAAGAAGGGGTTATGGATACCCGAATTTGGGTTGGTAGTGATCATGGTCAATATACGGTTAAGGATGGAATTAAAGACAACGACGATCAAGGTGACCCCAATTATCCAACCAAAGTTGTTTGGAGTCATGAGTATCCTCACAAAATCAATTTTTTTCTTTGGCTTCTTTCTCATGATCGGGTAATGACAGCGGATAAACTTTTAAGAAGAGGTATGGATGTTTCTAGTGTGTGTCGTTTTTGTGAGGAAGACGATGAATCGAGTTTGCATTTGTTTTATGGTTGTTGGAGAATCCCGAGAATATGGGATTACTTTGTTGAAGGATGCCACTTTGGATGGTCTTAAGACCCTAATGTCATAACTTCTATGAAGACTTGGAAGTTCGATTGGGGAGATGAAAGACTTAGTAGAATATGGAATAATATCCCGGTTGCTATTTGAAGGTGTATTTGGAAAGAGCGGAATGCAAGAATCTTTGATAACAAAAAGAAAACTTTGGCAAGCCTCATTAGAGATATCAAATTACAAGCGTTCTTTTGGGCCGAATCGAATACAAAAATGTTAGGGCTTACAACAAATATGGTGATTTCTTTATGAGATTCATTATACCGGCCTCCGTAATTCTTTTTGTGGTTTTTTTTCTTGGGTAGCCGAATCCCCTTTCTGTTCCCCTTTTTTGCTCGGTTGTAATCATTGGGTTAAGGTACCCCTCTTAAGTGCCTTTTTTCAAAGAAATTTCTTTTTGATCGATCAAAAAAAAAGAAGGTAACACGACGTGGTTTTTCTACTAGGGGTACATGGCATAGATATCATCATCACCCGGTTAGTTAGGACTCGATAGGATGAAAGCGGGTACAAGAATAAATGAAATAAATGCACATAGCAAAAGATTGGGGGGAAAATACAACACTTCAATTAAGGATCCCATTTATCCAGAACCATATGTCTCCAACGAGACTGTGGTTTTTGTCTCCAATAAAAAATTATTAACCTTAATAATGTCTTTCCCTGGAAGGGGAAAGGGAAATAACCTTGCGCTTTGTTGATTTACCACGTGATGATTATATCGAAAAAGACCGAAGTCGTGGTATTTATTTCACCCAAGATTGGGTATCTCTACAAGGTGTTCTGCCTGTGGCTTCAGGTGGTATTCATGTTTGACATATGCCTGGAAATTATAAGAAATTTTAGAACACGTGGAGCCATCTCGTTATCTTTCTGTTAAGAAAAAGTATGGCGGACTATCTGATATTTATATCAGTTGATGAAAGAGCCCAATGAAAACTATATAATGCTAGAGAACTGAAACGCTCCCTCATGGTTTTTATCCATCTACCTCATTTTTTAGGTTGTGAAACTTGAAAATTCACTCATTGAACGAGTAAACAATCGAATTGGAATCGCTTGAATGGTACCAACGAAATCAAGTACTAACTCCTATTTATTATTGTATTGAATTAACCAATCAACCTGCTTGCTATCAGACATTTTTTCTTCGGTTTACAAAATACAAAGAATTTATACATATTTCACTTTATCATTATTATGAAAACAAATCCTACCCCTTAAGGTCTCGGGGTTTCCACACTTGAAGAAAAAACATGGGGCGTGTCGCTCAAATCATTGGTCCGGTGCTAAATGTATCCTTTCCCTCGGGTAAGATGCCTAATATTTACAACGCTTTGGTAGTTAAGGGCCGAAATACTGACGGCGAGCTAATTATTGTCACTTGTGAGGTACATCAATTATTAGAAAATAATCGAGTGAGAGTTGTAGCTCCGAGTGCTAAAGATGGTCTGAAGAGAGGAATCGAGGTTATTGACACATGAGCTTCTCTAAGTGTTCCGGTTGGTGGGGATACTCTCGGACGAATTTTCAACGTTCTTGGAGAGCCCGTTGATAATTTAGGTCATGTAGATACTCGCACAACATCTCTTATTCATAGATCTGCACCTGCCTTTATACAATTAGATACAAAATTATCCATTTTTGAAACTGGGATCAAAGTAGTTGATCTTTTATCTCCTTATCGACGTGGGTGGGGGGCGGGGGGGGGGGGGGGGGGGAACAACACAAATCGGGGGAGATGGAGTGGGTAAAACAGTCCTTATCATGGAATTGATCAATAACATTTCCGAAGCTCATGGATTTGGCAGAGTGGGTGAGCGTACTCGTGAGGGGAATGATCTTTACTTGGAAATGAAAGAGTTTGGAGTAATTAATGAACAAAATATTGCATAATCAAAAGTAGCTCTAGTCTATGGTCAGATGAATGAACCGCCGGGAGATCGTATGAGAGTTGGTTTGACTGCCCTAACCATGGCAGAATATTTCCGAGATGTTAAGGAACAAGATGTCCTTCTAATTATCGACAATATTTTCCGATTTGTTCTAGCAGGATCCGAAGTATCTGCTTTATTAGGAAGAATGCCTTCTGCTGTGGGTTATCAACCTACCCTTAGTACAGAAATGGGTACTTTACAAGAAAGAATTACTTCTACCAAAAAGGGGTCTATAACTTCTATACAAGCAGTTTATGTACCTATGGACGATTTGACCGACCCTGCCCCTGCCACAACATTTGCACATTTAGATGCTACTACCGTACTATCAAGAGGACTAGCTTCAAAATGTATCTATCCGATAGTAGATCCTCTTGATACTACATCAACTATGCTCCAACCTCGCATCGTTGGTGAAGAACATTATGAAATTGCGCAAAGAGTTAAGCAAACTTCACAACGTTACAATGAACTTCAGGATATTATAGCTATCCTTGGGTTGGACGAATTATCTGAAGAGGATCGTTTAACTGTAGCAAGAGCACGAAAAAATGAGTGTTTCTTATCACAACCCAGTCATTCTAGATACACTTTTAAAATATTGGATTTTCCGTTATTTAAATTGCGTATCTCCGTCACTTGTAGTGATTTATCATTCAATGAATGACTAAAGACTGATTCACCGATATTAATCAAATCATAATTTTTTTACTTTGTTTGTACATACACAAACAAAGCATTCAAAATCTTACTCACCTTTTATATTTATACCCATCCCAGAGACTCTTCCTGTATTCCATTCCAGTAACATTATTCCATTACAATAGCAGAATCGTGGATAGGGAACTATACTAGTAACCTACCTAATTTATTGTAGAAATTCTCGGGATCAACGATTGGACCATGCAAAAAAGAAATATCATTTCTCGGATAAAGGAGCAGATGGCTCGATCCATTTCTGTATCGATCATGCTATATGTAATAACTTGGCCATCTACTTCATATGCATATCCCATTTTGCCCAGCAGGGTTATGAAAATCCACGAGAGGCGACTGGGCGTATTGTCTTTTCCAATTGCCATTTAGCTAATAAGCTTATGGATATTGAGGTTCCACAAGCGATACTTCCAGATACTGTATTTGAAGCAGTTGTAAGAATCCCTTATGATATGCAATTGAAACAGGTTCTTGTTAATGGTAAAGAGGGGGCTTTGAATGTAGGGGTTGTTCTTATTTTGCCCCGAGGGATTCCGAATTAGCCCCCTCAGATCGTATTTCTCCCGAAATGAAAGAAAAGATGGGCAATCTTTCTTTTCAGAGTTATCATCCCACAAAAAAAAAAAATCTTGTGATAGGTCATGTTCCAGGTCAGAAATATAGTGAAATCACCTTTCATATTCTTTCCCCAGACCCTGCTATTAAAAAAGATGTTCACTTCTTAAAATATCCTATATATGTAGGCGGGAACAGGTGTAGGGGTCAGATTTATCCCGATGAGAATAAGAGTAACAATACAGTCTATAATGCTACATCAATAGGTATAGTAAGTAAAATTGTACGTAAAGAAAAAGGGGGATATGAAATAAGCATAGTAGATATGTCAGACAATCACCAAGTGGTCGATATTATACCCCCAGGACAGGAACTTCTTGTGTCCGAAGGCGAATCTATCAAGCTTGATCAACCACTAACAAGTAATCCCAACGTGGGTGGATTTGGTCAGGGAGACATAGAATTAGTACTTCAAGATCCATCACGTGTCCAAGGCCTTTTGTTCTTTTTGGCATATGTTATTCTGGCAAAACTATTTTTGGTTTTGAAAAAGAAACAATTCGAGAAGGTTCAATTGTCTGAAATAAATTTATAGGTCCACGTATTTATTAACACACACATAAAGTTAATAAAAACCAAATTCTTGTTGATCGATGTATTTATGTATGGTTAAAAATAATATTTAGTTTACTTGCTTTGCTGCTACTGTTTGTTTTTATACCAGATATTGGGTAGTATTTAGCTTTTACTTTTAACGCTAGTAATAGACTAGTATTATATTGTGAATAACGCGTTATTTGACGTGAATCCAACTCCCTTTTTCAATCCAAATAGGAGTTGCGTTACTATCTCACTATTGTCAAAATTGAAATGCCACGAAATAAATGAAATCAAAAGTATCCTATTCCATATAGAAAAAGGGAATCAAATTCGATTAGGAGTAGATAATCGACATAAGTGGTAGGAAAATATAAAGCAAGGAATAAATGAAAGGAACAACCTATTTATTATAGGAGGGATTCTTTATCTTTCTAATCTTCGACACAAGAAAAGAAATTTTCACCCTTTTCTTGTGTCGAAAGAAAAATTATTCTTAATCCCCTTACGCCTAAAAAGTACTATTCCCTTTTTCCTAAGTTTATCGCAACCTCGCCGCTTTGGATTTCTAAAAAGTAGTGGACAAGAAAAAGGGTGGGTGGAGTATGGAGTAGTTCGTTGAGTAACTCGAACTTCTTCAATGAACTTTTAAAAAAATAAAAAAAACTTTGATGAGATAATAAAATAAATTAAGTAAGCTTCTATTAATATAGAAATTCTTTGGATGATGTCTCATCTATAGGAATCCATATTTTGTATGTCATTCAGAAAATAGATTCATTCCCATTCTTTTTTCCTATTTCGGACGAATACATACTATGTAGGAACATGTATTATGAATCCAATCAATAGAGTTAATTCTCCAAAAGCATCATCTTAAAAAAAGAGCGATTTGAAACATCGGAGCAATAAGGGCCTCTTTTCATTTATACGAATAGAATAATATGTTTTTATTAACTGTAAACTTTTTTGTTATGAAATAATTAAAAATATTGTCGGAAAAGTAAGAGCTCAACGGGACCTTACTCCTCGAATTAAAACAAAAGGGGTAAGGTCCCGTTGAGCTCTTACTTTTTCCTGTCTATAACTCAGTTCATACTATATATTATAGGGATGAACCATACCCGGAATATGAATCGTAAAAAAACACACTTATTGAACCGATCACAGGAATACCGGCTTTAGTACCTATCTACCAAAGAGGAATCCTTCCGGTAGTATCGGCCATTTACCCCACTTCCCTCCACATTTCATCAAGTGGTCATGCTAGAGACATAAACAACCATGAATAATTTTGAGATGAGATCCTTCCAAGTGTGATATAGAGAATTCACACTATTCTCTCTCTTTTTCTTAACTGAAGAAATAATTGGAAAATAAAACAGCAAGTACAAAAATGAGTAATAACCCCAGTAGAGACTGGTACGATTCAATTCAACATTTTGTTCATTCGGGTTTGATTGTGTCATAGCTCTATAATTCAATTCGGGTTAGGTTTATCGTTGGATGAACTGCATTGCTGATATTTACCCAAAAAAACAAATGGTAGGTACAGCTAGTCCGTGAATAAATAACCGTTGCACTGTAAAAATTGGATAAGTTCGATCTATAGTCACTGGGGCCTCCTAAAAGGATCTATTAAATTCATCAAGTTGTGCCAAAGGATCAAAACGACCTGTTACTAATGGAATTCCTTGTCGACTCTTTGTAAAATACTCGTTTGGCCGAGGGCTTCCAAACACATCGTAAGCTAAACCCGTGCTGGCGAATAACCAACCCGCAATGAATATGGAAGGTATAGTAATGCTATGAATGACCCAGTATCGAATACTGGTAATAATATCACCAAAAGCGCGTTCTCCTATTCTTCCAGACATGCTGAGATCCACATATTCTTGTACAGTCAAAGGGGATCGATTCTGTGAAAGATGGGATCAGTAAGTGGAAACCCACAGATCTTTAATCTTCGTTAGATCGTCAATAGTGTACCGAAGGCATCTTTACATCATGTTGATTTACTACAATCCCCATAAGATCCATAAAATAATTAGTTTGGAATGTCGGCACCATAAGATCCCCATAAAATCATGTTGTTGGATGGAAAAACAGATTCCCACAAATAAGAAAAAGTAACGGGATTCCATGTTTCAGACTTTTCAGGTTATGAAGGTGTTGGAGAAGATGGTGGACCACCAAATCCTGATTTATAGAGAGGTGAAATTTAGAATTTTCATCTTTTGTGAAATCAGAAGCGCTTTATTTTTCATCTTTTTCTCTCAACCTCGGATATCTCATTCAAAACAAAACTAGGTTTTTTTTCCCCTCTCTAAATCATATAATTTATTACCAAAGAAATACCAAAGTTATTACAAAGATACCAAGACCAAAGTCTTAGTACACAGAACTAACAAAAAAAAAACTTGAATCCCAAAGGAATGAACAAAACTAAAAATCAAACAACAAACAAAATGTTTTTAGATAAACTTAAAGTACATTGCTTCTTCACTTTCCAGATCACTCAAAAAAGGAGGCTTCAAGTCATAAAAGACACTCTCCCCCCTAGCAAGCTGAGCACCTTTCTTTGCCATTTTATCAGCATAAAAATTCACTTCCCTGTAAGTGTGTTTAAAGACAATGTCTATAAGAGCACCTTTGACTCTCTGCCATCTGTTTTGAAAATCCAAAGAATTTTTCCTGTTGTGAAAGCCACAAGAACGAAATTTGAATAAAGGCTAAAACATACACTCCATTTTTGCTTCCTTACGGCCCATTCACCAGCACAAACAAGGCCCATAATCTCAGTAATGTAGTTGGTAGCAATCCCTAAACCCCCAACTGCAACACCAATACATCCCCCATCAGAAATTCTTGCAACAAAACCAAAGCCAGCTTGTCCTGGATTCCCTTTGGAGGCACCATCACAACACAACAATGTCTGATTCAAGATTGGAAGTTTAAAACAACACTGCTTGAATACTATCTTACCCACTTTAATGGCATGTAATCCAAAAGTCATAATAATGTTTAAATCATACATACATCCCCACATCCTCCCTTTTCATTCTGATACTACATTCTTTTGTAAACTGGAAGATCTTGAGCTTAATTAACTCAAAGCAGGGAGTTTCGTCTTCATATTTAGCATTATTCCTGGTGAATACTAACTCCACTAGCACTTAAAGGCACTGATAAACCATAATTCTTTGATTGCAACACTCTTATTCTTTACCATTTTTAGTACTTCATAAAAATTACAAGGTATATGGAACTGAAAAATACCACATAACAACTGTGAAAAGATGAGGGTACCCAAATATACCTCAATCTAAAACTTTTCCACCTATAAGTCCTTTCTCCGAAAGTGAATTTTTATAGACTGAGTCGAGACAATACAACTAATCGGTTCACACTTTGTGTGATCGTCTATGGATATGAGATCGAGACAAAACAACAACAAGATAACTTGTGTGATTGACTATGGATACAAGATCGAGACAATACAACAACGAAGTATGTTTACTTGATAATAGGTTCGGACTTAACCAAACACTATAGGATTGCTATCAAGTAAATAGGAATTAAGTTTGTGTATCTTACTTCTAATTATAGTAAAACAATTATAATCGCGGAAATAGAAAAGTAAAAGACACAACAAGATTTTGTTAACGAAGAAACCGCAAATGCAGAAAAACCCCGGGACCTAGTACAGAATTGAATACTCTAAGAATTAAGCCGATATACAAAATCAAACCAACTTCGTATATTTGAGACCAAGCAACTAAACCTATAGTTCACCTAGTTCCCTCAGTATCCCTGCGCCTCCAACTTGTAAATAAGTCACGCACTTGGAACAATTCCTTTGGTTCGTATTCCAAACAGTAAAGGAACAACAAATCTGTTCGGTAACAACTCTTTTCAAACAATGTGATAGAGTCTGACAAAGGCTCTTCCGTTTAACCAATAAACTCCTTTGTCGGGTCCTTAGATCAATCTCTCAACAACTACCGAAGTAATTGTTAGATTATGCAATCAATACTATTAATCACAAAGAAGTGTATTGATGCCGATCTACTCAACTAATCAATCCAATCTATCTCAAAGATAAACCGATTATAGTTGGATCCCTTTCCAGCCGAAACAAGTATTGTGTACACCAAAGATTATGAACCCAAAAAGTCTTCTTGTCTTCAAATCTTCTTTAATCTTCAATCAGCACCTGCGCACAATCAACTTTAATCTCTTGTGATCAATCACACACAGAATGGAGTCTGTTAACGTTGGATTATCACAAGATGTCTTTGGATCTACAAACAGTCTAAAGATCCCCGTAGAAACTTCGATCTAGTTTGAGTGAATCTTATATCAGAAGAGAAGATTCTCAAGCATAAACAAACTAGGTGCAATCAAAGTTCAACAACCGTTAGTCAATCAAATCAATCGAAAACTAATAATAAACTGCAATTATCTAGTTTCCCACCAACGGTACTAATAGAGCTTCTACATCCCAAAGAAATCTTTAAACTGAGCAGCCGTAAGAGATTTCGCCTAATTAAGTTACTTTCCTCTCCGAATAGGCGGCTCCACCAGTAACAACACAACTAGGTAGTTTTGCTGGCTCTTAGGATTAGTTTGCTCGAAATGTAAACTTCAATATTTATAGACAAGGAAGTTTGGACACCAAGGAATTTCCAAAACCGAATATTCTCAAAGATATGCAATAAACACAAAATGGTTTTCATAACTCCTGGAAATGCACTGTCCAAATATTGACCGAAATCCCAATAGAAAAATCTATAATTAGTAAATGCACATTACTAATTATTATTTTCTAAAGATATGCATTTAATTGCTGGAAATTAAATAGCATATAAAAACTAAGAAACCTGAAATAAAAGATTCTCAATTTATTTCGATCCTGAGATTCTCCTTTAGCTATTAAGGAATATCTTTGAACAATTAATGATAAGAGTTATTGCACATGTTCAAAGTATGTCGACATCTTTACTTTGCAAGTCCTTTTTCATACTTACAATCTTGGAAACGATTATCCACACTTCTAAACAAGTTTAGAATTGGTTCGTCTGAATTCCAAGAACTATGTGATTGATTATCCTATCAAATCACCAATCATGGGTTTCACGGTTCTACCAAAACGAGTTCGGTTCTACCTCCATGTGAGTACTGTGCATAGCCACGCTAGTTACCAAAATTCGGTTGACTAGGTACTAGGATCGGTTCCCCACAACTTATGGTAACTACCTGTATTCTGTTGCACATGTCCATAAGATCGGTTCCCCCAAAACTACAAACTTGTTGCACATGTTCATAGGATCGGTTCCCCCATCTACTAAAAACGTGTTGCACCTCTTACAAGGATCGATTCCCTCTTGTAAATTTGTTGCACCTCTTACTAGGATCGGTTCCCCAATGACTAGAAAAAAGTTGCTATTTACAAGGCATCGATCATACCATCTTGAGTGATTACTTAAGATCGGTTTCACTAATAAAAGTCATACCAATACATAAGTCAGGCCTTGTGAATAGTTTTACCAAGATACATAAACAAGTTTATGAGCGGTTATACTAAACACACATATTGGTAATTCAAAATAGATTTGGAATGAATAACAATACCAATAATCCTAGCGATTTCCCTTTCGATTCACAAAACAAGTTTATGAACTTACTTCCTTTAAACGAATGTAAAACATTGTTTCCTAGGATGAAATATTCACTCATACCCCATACATAATCACAATAGCATTCATATGGTCATGTCGATGTATCATATACAAAGTTTAATGGTTAAGTAATAAACCTCTTATTGTATTCCTTAATACTATGTCTAACTAAAGTATCATACACGGCTTCGCAGTTATGTTTTCAATATGCACGACTTGAAAGATACGTTAGGGAATGAAACAGTTCAAGGAAAATATTACTAACCTCAAGAGGAATGATGATGTTGTCGTTGTAGCTCCATACTTCTTCACATTCTTCAAGTCCTCATGTAATACTTGTAAGTCTCATATACTAACACTTTCAATCTAACCTATACGAAGTTCACTCTAGTATATAATCAAGCGACTCTTTAAATGAGTCTTGATTCACTAAAATATGACAACCAAACTTGACATACCAACACTTGGTGGGTTCAACCGAGCTATGCTCTAACACACTGCGATACTCGTACACTAAATGCACACTGCCAAAGAATATGATCTAGAGTATCACTACCATTACCACATAGATAGCACTTTGATACAATACTAAATCCTTTTTTTATTACTGCATCTTCCGTAGCACATGCACCTCTCAAAATTTTCCATAAATTAGATGATGTTTTTGGATGAATAGTAGAATCCCATACCTCTTTATCCCAAGGAACCACATGATATTTTCTACTGATCGTTTGCACTGCATTAGCTACTGAAAAACCACCATTAAGGTTAGCTGCCCACACCCTTCTGTCATGCCCATTCCCCAAAGATGATAATTCATTTAGATTGAAGTATTGATGCATAATCAGGAATATGTCATTCACCATTCACAATAAACTTATCCACCTTCCATTCAATATATTGCATGATAAAAGGATCATCTTTATGTCCTTCAATGAGGGCAGATTCTTTAACCCATTTATCTTTCCAAACTGATATATCCTTTCCATCACCTACTAACCACCTACTGCCCTCTTCAACAACCTGTATTACGCATTTTAGACCTGGTCAAATGGATGATTGCCCGTAAGAAGTAATCCATTCACCATTCTTGTTCTGATACTTAGCTCTCATGAATTCAGTACATTCTTCATGTTCATTCTCTATTCTCCAAAGGATTTTCATTAAAAGTGCTTTATTCGCAACCTCCATTCTTTTAACACCCAATCCTCCCTCAGAAATTGGTGCACAGACTTCATCCCATTTAACTGTGATCAATTTCTTCACTGCTGGGTCACCTGGCCACAAGAATTTTCTAATTATTTTTTCACACTCTTTGATAACAGATTTTGGCCACTTATAAAGAGACATATTATAAATGGGAATGCTACACAGCACAATTTTAACAAAAACAGGTCTTTCTGAAAATGATAATATTTTTCCCATCCATCCTACCAATAATTGATGTAACAACTCTACCATACCCCACACTTGAAAAGTTTTAACTCTTCCAGGGTTTATAATTATACCCAGATACTTATCTGGAAAGTCAGATAAGTCCATTTGCAATCTTTCAGGAATTCATCTTCTTCTTACCTCATTAACTCTTCCTACAAAGCATTTAGTTTTCATTCTATTAACTATTTTACCAGAAGAGCCTTGATATTGCATCAGTATATTCATCAAATTCTCCTATGATTTTTTATTTCCATTACAAAAGATGAAAATATCATATGCGAAAAGCAGATGAGATGGTTGACATACCCCTCTATTAACTATTGGCTGGATTGCACCACCATGCACCAGTTTAGTGATATATCTACTTAATACTTCCTTAGCTAGTACAAATAATATTGGTGATAAGGGATCACTATGTCTCAGTCCCCTCCCCGCACTAAAGAAGCCACATGGTCCACCATTCACAAGCACATATTTTCTAGCAGATTCAAAAATTTTCTTAAGCCAGTCAATACCCACCTCTGAAAAACCAAAATGTCTGAGCACTTCAAAGAGAAACTCCCAACTGAGATAATCATAAGCCGGAGCGATATCCAGTTTAAGACCCACATTTCCACCCATTCTCTTAGTACTCATCTCATTAACCAATTCAGAGGCTAAAACTATCTTCTCTTGAATATTCCTTCCATTTATGAAAGCACCCTGTTGAGTAGACACCAGCTTACCAATCAAAGATCCAAGTCTAGTAGTGATGATCTAGTAAGAATTTTAAAATTGAAATTTTCCAATCCAATTGGCCTAAATGGGTCAGCATATTTAACCCCCATTACCTTAGGAAGTAAGAATAAAAAGTTGGAATTAAAACCTTTAGGAATGAATTTACACCTCCAGCAGTACTGTAAAGCCATAACCAAATCATGTCCAATCACTTCCCATGCAAATCTATAGAAACTTCCAGGGAAACCATCTAGACCTGGAGAACTATTTGCATCCATATTAAATACTGCATTCTTAATTTCCTCATAAGTAGGAATGGCATCCAAGAAAACATTATCTTCAGCTGTTAAGATTTTTGGAATGACATCAAAAATACCTTCAGAAAAACTAACTTCTTGAAACTCAAATTTCTTCTTGTAATGAGATACTAAAACTTCAGCTATTTTATTTTGATTAGATATCAAATTACCTTCATTGTTTTCCAGTTCAGAAATAACATTCTGGGCTTTTCTAATTCTCATATTAGCATGGAAGAAAGCAGTATTTTCTCCACCCTCTATTATCCACTTAACTCTTGACTTAGTCCTCAATAATTCATTAAACTGCTGAGCCACCAACTCATATGTACCTCTAGATGTAACCAATTTATCCAAGCTGAGCATCAGATAATAAGGAAGCACTCAAAACATCTTCTTTAGTTTGTTTCAATTTCACCCTTAAATCTCCAAAGACTTCCCAATTCCATTTCCTAACACAATTCTTAAATCTTTTAAGTTTTCTCATAAACCTAAAAGCATGATTACCTTCGCAAGTCTCCTCCCATGAGTCCACAAGCAATTTCAAGAAACCTGGATATGAAGTCCAAACCAAACTGGCTGAAATTTAAATGAAACATTTTGAGGTTTAGGAATATCCAACACAGAACCCAACAAAGCCCCATGATCTGAGGTACTTCTGACTCCAACCTTATAACTCCAACCTTCAAACTTATCTAACCATTTAAGATTGAGAAAGGTTGTATCAAGATCACAAATGATTCTTTTAACTCCCTCTCTATTATTACACCAAGAAAATTTAATTCCAGATTTAGGTGCTTTCAAAAGATGACAAACATTTAGACAATCTCTGAAATCCGGAATAGACACTCTTAAAGGCCTCCCACCACCCTGAAAAAGCGAGGGCCTAACAACCACACCCAATATTTTTCTTAGCAATCTTTATGGACAAACTCCAATATAATTCCAAGAGAATCAACTAGACAGTCAGACTCAATCAATGGAAATATATCCAAGAGTTATATCTTTGTTTCACAATGTAATCAGCAAATCAAACAGATAGAATCAGTGAGCCTGATTATTATGTGAAACAACTTGAACAGTACCAAAGACCAATGTTCAAGTGTCAATCAATATAATCAACAACCAAAGGTTGGATTCTCTAATTGATTGAACTACGCACAACCTGTGATATTTCTATTATATAACAAAATATAATGCGGAAAAGAAACAACACAGACACCATAAAATTTGTTAACGAGGAAACCGCAAATGCAGAAAACCCCGGGACCTAGTCCAGATTTGAACACCACACTGTATTAAGCCTCCTCAGACACTAGCCTACTCCAAGTTAACTTCGGAATGGGAATGTAGTTGAGCCCTAACCAATCTCACACTGATCAAGGTACAGTTGAGCTCCTTACGTCTCTGAATCCCAGCAGGATTGGACGCACTTAATTCCCTTAGCTGATCTCACCTACAACTAATAGTTGCTACGACCCAAATTCGAAGACTTGATAAACCAATCTGTCTTACATAGAAAAGTCTATTGTATAGATAAATTTGTCTCCCACAGATAAACCTATGAGTTTTGTTATGTCTTTTGATAAATCAAGGTGAACAGGAACCAATTGATATACCGGACTTATATTCCCGAATAACAGCCTAGAAATATCAATCACCTCACAATAATCTTAATTGTATGGTAGCGAAACAAGATATTGTGGAATCACAAATGATGAGACGAAGATATTTGTGATTACTTTTTATCTTTCCTATCGGAGAATAAATCTCGAGCCAATCTTAAAGAAGATAGTACTCAATCACAATAGAAGATGCAGTATCAGATAACGCAACTACAGAGAAAATAGTTGGGTCTGGCTTCACAATCCCAATGAAGTCTTTAAGTCGTTAACCTATAGGATTTCGTGAAAAATCTAAGGTTAAAGGAGAATCGATTCTAGTCGCAACTAGTAACACACATGAGGTATGGGGATTAGGTTTACCGGTTGCTAGAGTTCTCCTTTATATAGTCTTCAAATCAGGGCTTGCAATCAATTCTACCTTGGTAACAAAGCATTCAATATTCACCGTTAGATGAAACCTGATTGGACTCAAGCTAATATCTTTCAACCGTTAGATTGAACTTAGCTTGTCACACACAAATGAAATGTACCTTCAATTAGGTTTGAGTAACCGTACCTAAACGTGTACACCTTGTTGGCTCAACAATAGATAACCGAAGTTATCCATATGAACACTTTCATATCAACCTTATTCATCTTAACCATAACTAGTTCAAATGACTCAAATGAAACTAGTTCTAGAGTTGTTCAATTGTTTATATTCTCATAGAAATATACAAGATACAATTGAAGCAAAATCGATTTTGATTCACTCGAATCAAGTCATGAACATTATAGCCACGGTTTGCAAAAGATTGCATTCCTTATTATATAAATGTATTAGTTCATGAACAAACCGATTTTAGAACAACATCTACTTAGGTATGCGTACCTAAGTAGCCGGACCAAGTTTGGGTTTCGCCATTACGCGAACTGGTACTCATACCATCCAAACTCAACAGAATTTTTCGGACCTGAACCTTACGCCAGTACGCATACCGGTTTGTATACCAGGTTCCCAGAATTTCTCAAAACCAACAGTACGCATACGGGTATGCATACCATAGTTCCCGGACATGGATTACATATATGCAAGTATGCATACTATGCTTAAATCCATTTTTTGTAAACTCTATTTCAATCATTGAAACTTTCTTAGAGGATGACAATAGTTGTTTTCACGAGCTATTAGCATCAAAGCGATTTTCAAGTTATTGAAATAATAATCAATACGAAACATTCCGAGTCTACATCAAATGAATGTATCACACAGATCATGTATGATGTTTCCATGCGATTTTCATATGATCATCTTTTGACTTTCGTCAAGAGTATAAGATGGACTTGGTTAAAGCGAAAGCTTACCAACACATATTTCGAGAAATACGTAAGTGAGTTAAACTCAGCTTGAAATATCAAATGTGTATAAATGAAGTCTATATAGCTATACGACTTTTGTCTCAAATAGGAGATCGAGTAGATAGACTTTTGATTGATAGATGAGTTCAAGTCTCCACATACCTTTTGTTGATGAAGTTCAACAAGCTCCCATTAGTAGTTCTTCGTCTTCAATCGATGAACGTCGTGAAGTCTAATTCTCAACTACACTTTCTATCCTAATCCGAGACTTAGCTATAAGTAGACTAGAAATCAAGACTTATAGTTTTGGAAACTAAACTTGACAACAAGCTTGAGATAGCAACGCTTGCGAGTTCGACCGAGCAGTGCTCTAACACACCCAACTTCTCTTCACTACTAAAAACTACATTAAAATCACCTATCACCAACCAAGGAAGATTCAAAACGCTCACTTTCTCTAATTCCTCCCATAAGGATCTTCTATCAATTGTGAGACAATCATCATGAACTCCAACTTGAACTGTAATTGCTTATTTAGTTATTGACACCACAGAAGGTTTAGTTAAAGATTAATGCCAAAATAACCAAATATTAGCTTTTCTAGAATCACTTGAATTATGAATCAACATACTGCTCATCCCAAGAAGCCTCAAATGTTTGTAATAATTACTAGACACTTTTACTTTTGGTTCAGCCACCCAAAGTAAATAATGATTGAACTGCTTAACTAAATGCCTAAGTTTTTCTTTAGCTTGAATTCTCTTCAAGCCTCTGACATTCCAAAATAAAACTCTCATTCAGAAGAAGAAGATTGAGAAGTTACAGAACCTCTCACACCTTTTATTGTTTTAGCTAAACTTGATGCTTGCTTTCTTGTTGTAACATTTGGTACCCCCTTAGTACCTTTGCCCTTTGGTGGCTTATCCACAATTTTAAAAGTACCACTTGATTCCTCAGAAGTAATCAGTTTATCAGACACAGCCTTATCCACCATGTTCCCATCTTCAGACACTTCATTCAACACATCAAATTTACTTGGAGAAGATATGATCTGCAATTCACCAAACTGTGATGTTGGAGGACAACTATCCCCATTTTTAGACATATTAAAAACCTTAAAAGGTATTTCAGTCCACACCTCACTACTGCTAGCACCAGTATCCCTCAAAATAAGAGATTCCATAGAAATCATTTTAGTGAGAGTAGGACTACTGGTACTAACTTCCAAAAGTTTATCCATAGAAAGAGTTGGAAATTACCCATGGGTGTCTAAAACACTAGTAAAAGATTTATCATTAACCACTGAAACAACTTCTTCATCTTGTATAATAGGAGAAACAAATTCCTTCACCAAATCATCATCATCCGCAACATGTTCAACAAAATAAGCAGCCTCATGAACTAATTTCTCATTGGAATCAAAACAAATATCAAAGCCTTTTAGAGTTGTCTCCTGACTCACCTTAGGTTTATAAGTCCATTTCCTCCTAGGAACAACTGGTTGCATATTTTGAACACCCTCCTGTACAGCTTCTTCTCTTCTCTTAAGTCTACATTCAGAAACAAAATGGCCCACCACTTTACAGTGATTGCAAAATTTATGAATTTTAGGAATCCTAATAGGTTGTTTGAAACTTCCATATTTAGACTTAATCCATACATGAGTAGGAATAACCTTACTAAGATCAATTTACACTAACATGCTAGCATAAAACCAGCCTTCCTATTCCAAAGTAATATCATCTAAACGAACTGGCCTACCAAAAGTTCTCCCAATATCCATTAGGATTGATTCCTTCCAATATTCAATACTCAAACCTGTAAATAACACCCAAACAAACGCAGTAAAATATTTTTTTGTTTCAAGTTTAAAATCCGGTTCCCAAACTTGAAGTCTAAGAGGTTGATTCTCAACCTCCCAGTAACTACCATAAATATGTTTCAGATCATCCTCATTCTCTAATTTGATAATAAAAAAATCTTTACCCAGAGGAATAAATTGACATTTACCTTTCAATATCCATTGCTTCCTCAACCCCGATTCTGCAATCTCAAGCTTCACCTTAACCAAATCTAGACGACCAATAAAACTAAATAGCCATTCACTCAAACAAGAATCAATCACCTCATCCGGAATGAAAAAAGATGGAATATTATCCGTTGTTGTCTCAGAAGAAAAACTTGGTTTATATCTAGAAAGATTTGGATCCAAACCAGCACCAGAAGTCCCTCTAGAATTAGACATTTACGACATGAATAGACATCATTAAAGACTAGATTCAGACAAATACAACACCAATCATCGAACTATTGATGATGAGAAAAATTTCCGACAAGATTCACTGAAAAACAAGACGAGATTGAGAAAAATTTGCAGTGAGTTAATCACCCGATTTACAGACTCTCTCTCTCTCTCTCTCTCTCTCTCTCTCTCCTCAACTAGGGTTTCATTCTCAGTTTCACTCATTAATTAATGGCAGCAAATCACAATTCTTTTATAAGTTTTTGCTGAAAACTTGAAAATTTGGACATTTGCTGGGTACTAAACGTTAGATACTAATTAATTATGAGTATCGAGGGATCATCAATTCAAGAGAAATGAAATGGGACAAGAGATTTAACGTGATTCGATCAAATCGACCTACGTCCACGGGAAAAACCCCAAAGGGTGAAATATTATTGATCTCCAGACTGATTGTACTGGGATCATTTACAATAAAAATCTTTATTTATAGAGTGGATATAAAATATAATTAAGATATTATCTTATTCTTGATAATATATCTTAATAAACTGGAATATATCCTAATTGAATAAAAAAATATAAAACTACCTAAAATACAGAAGATATTTTATTCTTGGAAACTTTGGTTGATCTCCGTCGATCTTCCTTAATGCTTAATCACTGGCGATCTTCTGATGGCTAGATTAAATCTTGAGTTTTGATTCGTGACCATTTCATCTTAAGCTTGACCACCTTGATATTCATCTCGGTGTAAATATTCTAACGAATAGCCCTTTTTTTATTCATGTCGAACCATAGTATAGGTTGCGAGGTTACATTTTTTTCTTTTGTGGGCATCTATGGTAGTAAACTAAGATTTAGAAAAAAGTTAGAATTTTCTAAAATAATTCTTTTTAGTTGAGGTTTTTCAGGGGGGCACGTGCATGAAATTATGAGAGCATCCCACTTTTTTTTTCTTCAGAATTTTGAACTTTACTTTACATTAGTAGGAATATTTAGCGGATATTTTTTTAACTAAATGCACCTAAATTTTTAACACTTGAATGTGTTGAATCTTGTGGAGGTAAACAGGTGATTGTCAAAAAATAAAAAAAAACAATTACAAAGAGAAAAAGTAGCGGGAGCACAAAATATAAAAAATATTTAAAAATTGAGTGATACACATTATTCAAATTTGTGTTTACCCGTGAAGAAAATCAAAATACATGTTTACACAAATATCTAGGTAATTATTATTTATAACCAAATATAAGGGTTTTTTAGTCTTTTAATTGATTTAGTATTCCATTTATAACCTTACTAAAACATTACCCATTTTCTCACGTTTTTTTATTTATGCGGAAAATGGGACACGATTTCCATTTTGTGCTATGGTTAGTCAAGTTGTTTCCTATTTTGAAGGCAGTATAGTAAGTTGTTACAGATTTTTTGTTGGCAGTTTAGTCAAGTTGTTACCGATTCTAATGGAGTAAACCCTATATCAAAGAGATAAATATCAACTTTGTTCACTATAAGCATAGTTCATAAAAAATTACAAACAATATCACTTTCATTTTTGCACATTCTGATTTTGGATTTTCATTGTCACGGTGAGAAAAATCAAACTTCTGATTTTCGATTTTTTTTCTCTATATCTCTTTTAAGTTCTTCTAATCTTGTTCGAGCATATTTTGTTTTAACTATTACTAACTTTTTCGTTTGTTTTTGGTGTTTAGTGTAGTTACTGCAAATATGGTTGTGATTGAAGATTTGTATTCAGAATGTTCAAAGGAACCACCACAGCTGAAATCGGCATCATGGAGTACTATTTTCACGAAAGTTGGGCAGCGTTTTCACGGTGGTGTAACTGAGTTCCTAATGTCTCTAAGGAAGTATTCTCTTCATTCTGGTTACAAATATGATTTAGTAAGAAATGATAAAAATCTAGTCATTGCTAAATGTAAAAGAGCATCAGATACGGGTTGTCTTTGGAAAGTTCATGGATATGCAAAGTATAAGGTCGACAGGTTTTTTTTTGTGAAGAGTTGGTAAGTGAACATACTTGTGGCGGTGGTTTTGTTGATATTAACAAACCTAATATCTCAAAGAAACTAGCTACTGATCTTCTCATGGAGGAGTCAAAGCTAATCCTTCCGTAAAACCTAGGGTTTTATCTGACTTGTTCTCAAGAAATTTTGGGGTTACTCTTTCATATTATTATTCTCATGGTGCAAAAGAATCTTCTTTACAAAAGATTTTTGGAGATGAGGATAAATCATATGCATAGCTATTGTGGTATGTTGACGCATTAAAGCGTTCAAATCCTGGTAGTTGTGTCATACTGGAAACAAATCTTGAAACAAACAGGTTTGAAAGGATTTTTGTATCGTTTTCTGCTAGTATTAAAGGTTTTGAATTTTGCAGACCATTGCTTTTCTTGGATGGTACCTTTTTAAATCAAAATTCAAGGGTTGTTTACTAGCTTCCACTGGGAAAGATGGAAATCAAGGTAAGTTTGAGTATCAACTAATGTTTTTCATCATCTAAATTGTTATCATTCTGGTAATTCCTAAGTCCTGGATGCATAAGTTTGAAATTAAATGTATGTTTACACAAATGTGAAAGCATGCAAAAATGTTTTTGCAACATCCTAACACAATGCATTTTAATTTTTGCAAGTTTACATATCTGCAGATTTAGTACTCTAGTTATGTAGTTTTATGTCTCATATGACGTTAACCAACTTTGGTCGTTATTTGCAGGTTTTTTCCCTCTTGCATTTGCTGTAGTTAGTGCCGAAAATGACGAAAACTAGTTGTGGTTTTTACAAAACCTAAAGATGATATTAAATCCAGAAAGGAACATAACGTTTCCTACCGATAGGCACTCTGGATTAGTATCTGGAATTCCAAAGGTTTTTTCTGGCTCATACCACGGTTACTGCTTCTGGCATTTGAAGAACACACTTGACTGGATATAGTAAAAGAGGTGAGTTTTTTCTGTGGTTATTTACTCGTTGTGCATATGCTACCAATGCTGCGGAATTTATAGAATCATATACACTTTTGATAAGCCATTGTGGTGATCGTGCAAAAGACATTTTTGGAAGGATTCCACTTGAAAATTGGGAAACTCTATTCTTCCTTGGGCAAAGATACGGAGAGATGACTTCTTCAGTGGCTGAAAGTTTCAATAGCTGGATCAGTGATGAGGGTTTTATGCCAATCACCCGTATGTTGGACCAAATTCGGCTAAAAATTATGAAGATATTCTCATATCGTCGACAAGAATCAAAGTCATGGGGCTCTCTGTGTCCTAAGATTGACAAGATATTGGAGAAGAAATTTGCATTTACACATATTTGGCAGCTAACAAAATCATCAGAATTTGTTTACGAGGTGCATTCAGAACCATCTCATAGAGTTGATTTAAGGTCTCTGACGTGCTCATTCAACCAGTGGAAAGTTGACGGAATCCCCTGTGTCCATGCTGTGTGCGCTATGCACAGGGAAGGTGGTCCAATTTATCGCTTCGTGGATCCATATTTTTATCCGGAATTTTATCGCAATGCATACTCCAGTCCTATAGAACCCCGTACCAAACTGTGATATGCCCACATAATTTGCTAAAACAGAAACGGTTCTTCCTCCAAATACAAAAAGGCCTCCCGGAAGACCAAGGACAAAAAGGATTGAAAGTGCTGGCGCAGTAGTGAAGAAACGACATGTGTGCGGGAGGTGTAAAAAACCTGGTCACCATAAGACAACATGCAAAGAACCATTGAATTGATGGTTATGCTCCATCTTCATTATATTTTATTAGATTTCCAGTTGGGTACAAGTACATTTTTGTAAAGTTTTGTTGGGTAGTTTGGTTTTAGGTATGAAAATTTGTTACTAGATGTCTGCAGTGTTTTTTACTAGTGAAAACAATCAATGAATGAACAGAATTATTTTTTCTTTCCTAGATCAGTGTTATAATCGATTAGGCGGAAGATTTGTATCCTTGTTATTACTATGATTATAATGTGCACTGGCGCGCAGATTCAAAAATTTATTTAAGTCCTTCCTCATGATGCAAAAGTTATAGTATATTCTGAATGACGCAAATCATGATAAGTGAGGTGTGGTAAATACGAGATGCCGCGTACAACATATGTAAATATGTGCAGGCATAGCAGTACGTGATTGTTGCATCATAAATTTAGTCTTATCTGTATGTTATAGAATGGTGATGGGTTTAATTTAAGTTGCTATGGTGATACTCATCCGGTAGCTGCAATGCAGGAGCAAGCAGCACAACACATGGAGAAATGTAAAACAATGACAGTGGACTTTGGTTTGCTCCATCTGAATGGAGAGAATGTAGATTGGAAAAATTCTTTTGCTTCCATTGTTGCATATGAAGATTCAATAGTTCTTCATGTTAAAAAAAAAAAAAAAAAAAAAAAAGGAATATGAGTGCGTCATAATGACTGCAAACAAACGTTAACTTGCAGAGATACTGAATAAATCATAATGTTAATGAAATGAAATTTGATAAGCATCCATATAAACACTGTTCAAAACTTAAAAAATCAACTACCGCAACGCAATCCAATTAGTCTAAACATTGAAATGTTGTTCAACTATCAAAACTTCGAACTACCCAACATACCAGCAAACTAATCTAAACATAAATAGCAGTAAGCAAGAATGCTAATGCATTTAAATAGGTCCTCCATTTTTTTTCCAACTGTGCACTGGATCGTCAAGGATTTTATACACCATCTTGGCTCTCATTCTTTCGATTTTTCTGGTTATGTCCATCGTGCTATTCGCATACCAAAACGAGAACTTCCATTGATATGCCATTTCATGAATTTGCATACATATATAGCACAATGGCAGCTGAAAATCAAAGATACGTTATTAGCAACAAAAGTCATATGTGAACAAATTTTTAAATGAATTATAAGCAAGTTACATTTTCAAAATTTTGTTGTGGACATTTTTCTGAAATTATTTTTTTAGTATGAATAGGGTTCCTAACCCTATCCGGACGACACTTATTCATTGACAAAATCACGTTCCGTTGCTGCGGTATCAACAAAGTTTAAAGATACTCATCAGTATTTACTAGTCGAGTTTGATAAAAAGCATTAGTTCAACGCATAAACCAAACTGCAAAAGACAAGTACACATACCATTTCCGTTGCTGCAGGTAGGTGTATATCTTTTCTATTACTAGACTTCATGGAGTTGTAGTGCGTCCACTTATCATCTGAGTTATCATATACTAACAAAGTCCAATGATTCCCAGATGGGTTCATGGGAAAAATCAAAAAAATTGTCTGTATGGTTACCTTTCGCATGACATCATTTAACAACCTTTCTATATATCCATTTTTGTCAATTTTATCATCTTTGATGTAATACTGCAAACAAAAACGGATTACTCATCTGTGTTCGTGAAGAAAATCTTTGTATAAATATTTCGTGCATCGTCATATCAAATTGTAATTCTTACCCATAACGCAGAACTAAAGAACGCGGTACGCTTATATAAAAATGCATGTTTCTCTTTGAGAGGAAGCGTACCCATGTACCAATCGATAATCTGTCGCAACTTACAATTAGCATTTTAGTTCAAATCTACAACATATTGTGTCTAATTTATTTTACTTATAAAAAGAAAAACTTACTTGAGTATCGACGAAGACATTCATCATAAGTTGTTCTAACATGCATTTGTTCTGCAGATAATATTATCCAATCAACTCGTAAGATGCATAACCGGTACCAATTAAAAACAAAACAGGAAATGTTGTTTTGAGTAAGGAAATGTTACTCAGGGTAAGAAGTTGTGCGATATCGTTGAACGATTTGCTTTTCGTGATCCTTGAGATACTTCCACAGAGGCCCATTTTCCCAAACGCTGAAGCGCTTAATTCTCTTATCCCTTATAGATACATTACTATGTCTACTTGTCTTCAAAACATTGTCATTTACAAATCCTTTTTGTACCTTAACAGGTGGTGCAAAAATAAAATCATCGTCATTTAAGTTTTCTTTATTTGCTTCCCTTTCCTTCTTCTTTTTCGCACCATCCGTTTTAGGTTTTGGTTTCTCCTTGTTAGAGACATTTGACTTCTCATCCCCAAGACAAAAAAATTCATCAAGTTGATCTTGCAGTTGTTGTCTCTTTTGTTTCTCGGTGTCCAACTCATTTTGAAGTTTGAAAATAACGTCATCCTTTTGTTTGCACCAAACTTCTAAAAGCTCAGCACGCTCCGTGATTTCGGCACATTCATCTACCACAATGTCCATCGACATTTCAAGTCTGTCGATTGTCTCCTTTTGCAAGTCGTTTTCGTTCTGTAGAGTAAGAATTCTTTGAGCATCAATTTATGGTACACTAGCATTCAACATCTCCACCTCTTCCACCAACAGTGGCATTCGCACTTTTTCATAAACCTGAAAATACAATACCACAAACAAATGCAAGGTTTTGTTGGAGTATCGACACACGTCGTTAGTTTAACTTGATTGAATTGATGAGAAAATACAAATTACCGACATTTTCATGTTGCAGCTGATTCATTCTCAATCTGAAATTTTTAGTAATTGAAAACATATTCCATCGTGCAACTCTTGGCATCCTCTCATTTGCACCATTGATAGAATTTTCAAGTATGCTATGCTCGCATAACCAGTACTGCATTAAACAAATGAAAGCAGCAAAAATTAGAAATTTCTGTATTTTCATATTTATATCTAGAACTGAAAATTATCATAGAACTTCGAATCATACCGGTAAAATTATCAAAGGGCCTGATGCTTTGTTCGGGGTAAGTACATTTTTTTGTACCTTGTGCATCATATGAGAATGTAATGTTTTTGGCCATGAGGTCTTGTTTATCTTAGCAATATCTTTCAAAAGAAGTGTGAAAGATATAGAAACATCTGTACTACCTTGGCCAGTGAACAAAAAAGTGCTCGCATATGCAGAATAATCAACTTCACGAAATCTTCTTCTTTTCCGCTTTCTCCAACAATTCTACAGACATGAAACTCTATTTCTTTCCTTGATATTTTATCCTTACCACCAAAATATGAAGTGCAAAATTTGTTTTGCATGTAATCAACATCAGAACGATTAGGGAATGGTTTCTGTAGCTTGCCGCTTAATCTCATCCCTAACAGGATCGAGAAATCTTCAGCAGTTATTTGTAAAACTTTGTTTGAAATAATGAAACCCCCATCAACGTCAGAGAACTTATTCACAATCTCCAATATACACTCATTGATTTTGTTGAAGTCATCTGGTGATATCCAACCTGCATACAACATGTAGAATAGTTTCCAGAATGGAGTTTTTCTCATCGTATCTAGCTCCGCATCGGATATCTTGTCTTTGATGTCAGCAACAAGGGTTGCAGTATGTTTCATGGAGCATCTATATGTTACCGTCATTATTATTTGGTACCTGGGTCAATCAATACCAACAGATTATTATGCGATTACGAAAAAAAGCAAAAGAGATAAACAACTACAAAAACAGATTTTTTTTTTGCGAAAACACATTGGTACCTGATTAATCAAACGAATAATCAAGATGTTTTTTTACTATTCCAACTATACCTTTCAGGTTAATCTTCAGTTCCTGGAAGCATAACAGAAATCGTTTCCGCACCATCCACTGTAGGTGTAGGTTTTGGTATCTCCTTGTTAAAAATAAAAACGAAATCGTTTTTGCTCATATACGGAGAACATGTATAGTAAAACAAATATCCCAAAAATGACAGTAACAAGATCTAAATCGATTCAACTAAATTTAAGCACATTCAGTCCACATTTTTTCAAATCTCCCTAAATAATCTCGGTCAAACAAAATCCGATGAAACTAATAGTCCTAGAATTTAGCTTGCAGAAGATAATATTCACGGATTTAAATTTGTTTATTATTTTTTCTCAATGGAAAAAAGTGTAAATAGTAAAACTAAAATGGTTCTTTGCATAAACCAATTTGAAAAACGAATATGAAATTTCAAAAAACGGGTAAACTCCTATTTTGAAAAGATTGTTGTGTAAACACTAATTTGAAGAATCTTATTTGTGTAAACACCTAATCCCCCATATTTACTATAATTAATGATTTGTTGAAGGGCCCATGCCCATGGATGTGCGGTCCAAAACGAAAGCCTTTTGGTTTTCCCTTTCACATGTATATAAAGATAATATTCCATGTAACCCTTTTTTATGATCAATGAAAACTTCTTTCTGCCTGTTTACTTTCCTCTGATTATCACTCCAAAACGTTATCAGTCACGATCCTCTAACCGAGCAGCCGATTATTTTTTCTCTTCTTGATCGACTGCGCTCTTGGGAAGCACCATCTCTTTGGTGACTATTTTTTTTATGGGTTATCATGGTTCAAGTACGATCTCGGGATTTAGGTCTGTAATTCAATTTTTTGTTTTTTGTTAACCGGATCTTACAGCCAGGTAATACCTAAACAAATCTCATTTTCTTTAAGTATACCTCTTGTTATCAAATGTTTTCCAATATATCTATGTTTTCAAATGTGTAAATGTTATTTCATCCGTTAAGGATTGCACATGTCATGTGAATCATGACTGTATTCATTGATGATTGATTTGATTAATTGCACATGATGTGACTGTTAGTGATCTAAAATTTGTACAAGCTATTTTGGCCGTTAGCAGCTGCATATGTTTTGACAGTATATAGACTGCCCATGTAATGATTGCATATATTTTTATTTTCATTTAAAGCAGTATATATTTTGATGATTCTCAGTCTAATCCGTGCTGTACTTTTTATTTTATTTTTATTTATTTTTGTTTTTTGGGTGCGGCGGTTGATATTCCCATCCGATGTGTGATTGAGGAAGAAGACATTAGGTCAGCAAGGGGAATTCGAACCGATCCCGTCCAGTCCTGTTCCGACTCGTTCCAGATCAGATGCGTCCCGTTTTGTTCTGGTTTTGGAATGTGCGCGATCAAGGATGTTCTGGTTTTTGCTATGTACTGTGGGAACCAAAATTTCGAGGTATGTAACTAGAATGTGGGTGGTTACATTGAGTATTTGCTAGGCTTATATATTTGTTTTTAAGACATGCTTAGTATTGTTTATTTTTGTCTTAAAATAAGTCTACATCATAGAAATAGTCAATTTAAATTATAATTGTTGATCTCGATCATTTAGAATTTTGGTGTTGTTATTTTGTTCTCTTGAATATGATATTAGCTATAGTTGAATGGTGTCTCTTGTTCAATTGATTGTACCAACTCGATTCCAATGTATTTATTTGAATGTTCCGTGGGATGTAATCCACTTGCTCGACTATTAAAGAGTTGTAGTTTCAAAAGATACGTTGCAAATAAAGTCGTATGTATCCCAATTTTTGTGGAAGAACCCACAAAAAGTTATATGAGTCAGAAAATTCCTATTTTTCTACTTCATCCATGATACTAGCGAACTAGTATATGTTGAAGTATAACAACAAGAGAACTATCTTTAGTAATCTATTCAACCTAAAGTAAGTGGTTGACATCTGTAGTGAGATTCTCTTGGCCTGTTGAGATAAAGAAATTTCTCAAATTAAGCTAAATATAACAAAATTGAAAATGGAAAGAACCCCGAAATAATGAGGGTTAGATGTACTGACTCATGTGAAGCATGTGAAAATGGACATATATATATTATGAGACAAAGATGTATTTTTGTACCCGGTAGTAATGACACCAAAGTACAGGTATCAACAAAACATTGGATCAAGCCAAGATGTAATTCTAGCTTGCATAAAAATAAAAGAGTTGGGAATGAATCTTGTTACTGGTATTGGTACAAGCAATGTAATGCAGGTACCATAGTAACAATAGATTCCGTAGGAATACTTTAGACGTCAACTTTATTGGCAAGAAGAACTTTGCCTAGCCATTTCATTTCAATTGAACTAGACCCATTATTAGCACTTATGAAAAGTACATCATTATATATCACGAGACGAAAAATTCTTTACAACAATAGAGATATATCTGGATGAAAAGTATATTATCCCCCCTGAAACGTAACATATATTCACTCTAAAGTACTTGAGTTGAATCTCACTTTTGTTACTAATAAGGCCACACCACTTATTTAATATCTCAAGATTCAATGTCTAACAGATAGTGGTTTCCCTCCCACCATCTTAAGGAATTTAAACTAGTTGTTGAATTATTTCCTTATAATGTGACTACGATATTGGATCATCAAGCGAAGCAATGCTCAAATTTTGTTTCCAAGATGGAACAAAGATTAAAAGTCACAAAAGCTCTATATGTGCCGAGAGCTAATCACCTTGTTAAATTCCAAAGAGACCCATGTAAGTGGATATCATATGGAAACTCACAATGATGAGAATGTAATTGATTGCATCTTTTATAGTCTCTAATATATTTTGAAGGAAATATATCTTAGATAAACTAATGAGTCAATCTAGTGAAATGTAAACCACTATAGTATTTGGATTATTGAATCCATATTAACTCTGACGATGAAATGTTGGGAATTGACTCATACAGGCTTTGACATAACCATAATGGCACTTTGGTTGTGACATGATGTTTTATTTTGAAAGGAATCATACGTACATCACTGTGTTTGAGTGGACGAGACAATGGGAAAAAGATTGACAGAATGCGAAGTGACGACATATCTCTCAATAAGTGTTTTCTAAAGTACTAGATGCACAACCCCTTTCCCATTATGCTTTTAGGTAAGAAAGCATATCACTCATTTTTACAAAGTCTTCAGTAAAACAGGATCGAGACCATCCTAAGATGCAAATGGTAAAATTTACATATTACAAAGAAAAGAAGGTGAAATTTATAAAAATATTCATGCAGAATGCGGATCATTAAAGTGACTTATGGCTCTGGTGAATGTTTTGACATTTTGGACTAATTATAGTTCCCAAGAAATTTGAGTTTGGAAAACTACTAGCACATATTTTACATGTAAGGGCTCACCACCCCTTGTAAATGCTAGCGAGTGTATATCAAAAGGACTTGATGGTTATTGCATGTTTAATAGGATCAATGCAGAGTATCATATACCCCAAGGTCTCGCAAAGGCTATCATCAAAGGTTACAGATGGTACGTAAGGAATGGTTATGCGTACAAACCTACCTTTAACTGCTTGGGGAATATGCAATATTGAAGCATCTTTACATAATTCGTTTTAGAACCCAATATTAGTCAACCTTTTATGCGTACCAGTTGGTAACTGGATTTAAGCCTGACATTCGTGTTCTTATGCATTTTTGGTTGCACTATATATGTGCCATTACGACTCCACATCGTACTATGATGGGTCTTCAAAACTGTTAAGTAGTTATGTTGGAAATGAGTTCCCAACAATTATCCACATTTTAAAACCTTTGGCAGGAGATCTCTTACCGCTAGATTTGTGGGTTGTCATTTTAATGAGACAGTCTTCCCATCGTTAGGGGGAGATAAGAAAAAGTATTTTCTAAGGGAACGACAGGAATTGTCGTGGTGTGTTCCCACTGTGTCTCATATTGATTCTTGTACTCCACAAATGTAAATGTGAAATGACAAAGAATAATCGATTTTCAGAATGTATACTGAGGTCGCTAAAGTGATGAGATCACACATACCAGCTGCAAACCTACCTGCAAGGTTACGAATCCTCAATAAGGGATATACACCATAGACTAAGGTGTTGCAACTACACTTAGTGGAAGTGTGGTTGAGGTCGTGGCTCCATAAAGGAAGATGGAGAGACCACCAGGTTCGATCAATGCTCACCTAGAAAGGAAGTAGATGAGTAAGGAACAACCTAATTTGTATCATTAATGAAATCATCTCATTTGATTGTCTCTGACTATGTCCATGAATCAATACTGGAGGACGCTCCGAAGTTTAATGATTCCAGAGAACAATGACATCCCAAGTGGATTATGAGAATGCTTACGAGTCAATGGAAAGATCATGCGAGCATATTGATGATTAATTTCATATACACTTGCTTTAGAAAATAGAGAAAGATAAGATCGAACCAATCTCCTTATTGCTTAATGTCAACGAAGAGCATATTTGGCCTATACAATCTAGGTAGAACTTGGTTCTTTGACGAATATACAGGTATTTGGTGTGGTAGTGCTAACCAACCAAGTGTAAAGCCTATTGGACATACATGATTAATTTGTCATAAAGCATAATGAGAAGAAGCAGTCTTAAAGTATAAAGACTCGCCTTGTGGCACGAGGTTTCTCACAAATCCCTGGAATTGTTCTCTTGTAATGAACGTTATAGCGTTCCCCTACTTAGTTAGCTTGGTAATTTCAAAAGGAATTGAAATACAGCATATGTATGTGGTTGTTACGTATCTCTGAAAGAATCAAGAGATAGCAGATATTTACAAAAGTACTTGATAGACTTTTGTTTCCCAAATCAAGTTACTCCAAACCACAGAGTGCGTTTACAGATAGATATAACGCTCACTTATAGATTGAAGCAATCAGGCGGATGTGGTATACCCATCTAAGTGACTATTTGATTTGGAGGGGATAGACAAGTAAGGTATTTTTCCTTGCGTATTCACAAGAAAGTTCATGATTTGGAATTGTAGCTATCTATGTCGTTGGTACATACATGATGGGTACTCTTGATGTAATAGGAGACCTTAAAAGCTATTTGAAATCTTAATTTGAGATGAAAAATATGGGGAAAGCTCGACCGAATACTGAGCTTGTGGTATATTATTCCACCAGTTTGCATATGTCTAAAGTTGTCAGGCAATTTAACATAGACATGCATCCTGATAGCACTCCCATGATTAGTCAAGGTTCAAATGTAAGTAAGTGACCATTTCGTCTAAAGGAAGATGACGAAGATGTGTCGGGAGATGAATTTCCCTTATCTAAGTACAATAGACGCATTATTTTACTTAGCGCAATGTACTCGACCAAATGTTACATCCTCAGTGAACTTGTTAGCTAGATATAGCTCAGCGCCAACGCAACGTCATTGGAATGGTATAGTGAATGTAATCATGTACTTAAAAGTAACCATTGACGTAAATTTGTATTATCCCTGCAAAGACATAAAAAGGAATACTAACGAAAGTGCGATCCAAAGGTTGTTGATTATGAAAGAAAAATAATCTCTTCTCCAACGAAAGTAATCAGGGGGAGATATGGTAGAATATTTTCTAAGTCATTACCGATATTCAGTTCGAAAAGTACATGACTAAAGGAACTGTCTGGAACAACTCTGAAAGTAATCAGGGAGAGATGCCGACATCAGGGGGAGGATCCAAGGATATGATGTCGACATATTTTACTTCGAAATTGAAGCTATGTTGTACTCTTTTTCCCTTCGATCGAGAATAGTTTTTCCCAAAGGGTTTTGTTACTCGACAAGGTTTTTAGCGAGACAACACTAAAAACATCAAGTATGTTGAACGTTGAAGACATAAAGATCGCATTGATATTACTAAAATTATCTGAATCAAAGAAATAAAACGTGATAGTCTGTTAAGCAACGTAACTTCCAGAATCAACAACAAGGTCTTATAAACATTCAAGTCACCAAAGTAAAGTGTGATAAACTCCTTTTGACTGCATTAGACTAATAAAAATTGTCTGACATCAGGGGGAGCATCTAATGGTGTGTTGAACTATTTTCTTTCACCGAGATTGCTTTTTCCTATAGGGTTTTGTTACTCGGCAAGGTTTTTAATGAGACAACAACAAACACCGGGAATTAACATCCCAACTAAGGCTATTGTCTTTCCCACAAGGATTTTATGCCTTAGAAGTTGTGAAGCAACTAATCAGCTTCAACGAAGCAAAGTGATCACTTGCAACGGATCACCTTTACTTGCATCTGTCACGTTGTACTCTTTCCCCTTCGTCAAGGTTTTGTCCCAATGGGTTTCCTTGTCAAGGTTTTAATGAGGCAACATATTCGAGTCCAACTATGTTCTAAGTTTGCTTAATATTGTACTCTTTTTATTTAGTTCAGGTTTTGTCCCTCTGGGTTTTCTTGACAAAGTTTTAACGAGGCAATTAACTTAGACTCGTCGATCTTTGAAGATCGTATTGCATGTGATAAACTACATGTAAAGTACGAGACAACATGTGTTGTACCAAGGTTTTATCCCACTGGGTTTTTCCTTGTCAAAGTTTTAGTAAGGCAATTGATTTCGGCACAAGTCATCAAGGAGAGAACGACATTTGAAGAACTACATTCAAAGCACTATATGTGGCACTATATCTGGAGTTTCAATATTGAACCGCATAAGTGGGAGTATTGAAGGGCCCATGCCCATGGATGTGCGGTCAAAAACGGAAGCCTTTTGGTTTTCCCTTTCACATGTATATAAAGATAATATTCCATGTAACCCTTTTTTATGATCAATGAAAACTTCTTTCTGCCTCTTTACTTTCCCCTGATTATCACTCCAAAATGATTTTGGTATTAAACAATGGATGATGAGATGATCATCAAAAGTTAAAACAAACTAGGCTTAAACACCATTCGGATACTTGAAGAAGCCGTAGGAACTGCTCTTAGTATATCCTTGAATTGCTTGACTTGCCTCTCCCTGTCAGGAGACCCAAAAGTAGAACGAAAAACCAAAACAACATCCTACAAAACCTTTGCGTTTTTCAACAAATAACTTAGAAGTTTGAGCTCCGCATCACATCCTTCTACATCTTTAATTTGGACATACTTGATATTTGACAACCATCCTGGCAATGACTTTCTTGTCAATCCAACTTCCCAGTCATCTCCAACGTACGCTAAATTTTCCTATATCCAAACAATCACAACGAATAAGTTTCGATCACCTCAGAGGTTCCCAAATGCTAACACAAAAATAAACATAACCAGAATGATATACGTGAAAAACAAATAAACGAAGAATGTTACCTTCTTTGATTCAAGGGAAATAGAAGTTATATTAGGAGACATCTTGAGCAAGTATGCTATAGCCCGGAGGCAACCTCTTGTAGACCACATTTCCAACCTCAAATGTTGTAGATTGCGTAAGCGAGCTGGGTAACACTGTCGGAAGTCAGGAGCTTGTGGGAGAACCTTGATAAACAAAGTAAAAATGTAGCAGTTAAAATCTTGCAACCAAGACTACTAAAAAATTTAAGATAATTCATGCAAGAGAGGAAGCACCCATATACCTCTAGGAATCCAGGTGATAAGTATAGGTTTTTAACCTTATGCACCGACCATAGAAATCTCATCATACGTCTAGCATACGTTTTTTTCTCCTTTGAAGGCAGGTTCGAATATATTTTTACATTTTCATCTTCTTCGTTTTCTCGTAATACCATGTCAAACGACACCTCAGACAGTGGTGAACTATGTATTAGATAATAATTTCGCGACAAGAAAATTCTGCAATCGAAGACTTTGAGTTTTGGAGCAGATAACACGATAAACGTATACTTAGTCGTAGTATCAGTAGTATGATTATGGAAATGAGTAAAGCAAAACTGCTTGAGGCTGGGAGAATCAACAAACAATTTCCACCTGCTATCAGTTTGTATATCACAATCCTCTAAGAGTAACATTTCGATAAGTGGACAGCTTGAGAAGAACCTTTTAGATGATTCTAAATTGGAAATGGAACATCCGACAAGCGACAGAAATCTGAGCTGAGGTAAACTCATTGATTTCGGTAGAAGGATATCTGCATATTGGACATCAAAATCATGCACTTCTATTATCAATTTCCTCAGCGATTTACAATTAAGCAGTTCATCAGGAATTTCATATGCCCCATGTTGATAGTGGCCAATGCTTATGTCAACCTACTGAATATTACGTTTAACAGCAACTGGGATCCATGTGTTAACATGTTCTTCCGTCGTATCTGCAGTATTCTCCCAACACAGACTAAACTTCTCAATATCACAGTTACTGCGAAACATGAGCATGTAAACAAAATCTATGAAACTCTGATTTTTTTGAGAATGAGCTCCTGTTGAAGTCAAGAAACGGGAGAGATTTCCAAATACCAATCCATCTTTTCGACAAAACACTAGTTTGGACTGCATATTTGGTATATGAGAAAGACATGATGTTATGGACTATCTCATCCGGTAAACTGCTTATTCTATCTTCGTTTTTAGAAGATGGAACCTTCCGAGTTTCTTCCATTGTTTCTCCCTTGATAAACAACTGTGAAAAAGATTTGATAATCGTGTCACGGTACAAAAATATTACCCTATATATATACTCCTAGTCGTATGTGTACTTGATGGACTTTATCTATATTTATGGTTCGAGAATCTGATTATGAACTAAAAAGGAGTTTAAAAACCTAATCCTCTTACGATGTATACGAGTTTTATCGTAACTGTGATAAACATTAAACCTAGGTAGATGATTAAACAAGGGTATTGAATGGGATCATAAGCACCTATAATGCGCAATATCCAAGCAGTAGACAAATTAAAGCATATGAAGATGCAACCAATGATCGAAGTTACAACAACAGAAATTTTAAGAAAACCTAATTTAAAAAATTGGAGTAAAGATATTCACCTCAACACTCCTCAATATCGAAGAAGATTGATTAATTCTGGCTATTGATTCTACTCTCTACAGAGACTAGATGGAATATAGGAAGTAAACATTCGGATGCTTGATGTTATTTTAAAGTTGTTGTAGTAAATGAGTTCAAACTCTCGGACTTGTGAAGATTCGAGTTTTTAAATTTAATAAAAATTTATAAACAAAAATTATAAACAATGGGTGCGAGAGTTACTGGGACTCAGGATTCCACCAAATTTCATTCATGTGATTCAAATAATAATTCCAATCAATTATAACTCAAATATTAAAAAATATGGACTCTTATTCTTTGCCAAAAGTAGATTTTTGAAAAGCAATGACTGTAAATCAAAAGCATGATGTATCAAAAATACATTGACCAAGCATACATCATCAAACAATATCACACCCATTCAATAAAAATCATAAATCAATTAAGAATCAACGCAAATAGTCATAAAAGAATTATTAGAATTACCACATGCATGAAATAGGGCTTCCTCCGTCATCCCAGTGTTGGGGTTTAGCTCTTCATGGTGAAAACATGCTCAAAAGATAGAAACATGGCTCAAAAGGTGTTTTTATTGAATAAAAATAATAATACAGCGAATCTACAACGCTTTTCTGGCGTTACAGAAATCACCGATACAACTGAAGTGTTGTTAATAAACGATAAATCAGTTCTGTAGTTGAATATAAGACTGCTTCTGCAGCGGTCCGGTGTGGGTCGAAGTTCTTCGTATTCTTCAACAGCAGCAGCGGGTTTCCTGCAACTTTGATTTTTCGGCTCTGTGGTGTTCTAAACTTCCCCTAACTTTCGACACCTCTTCTATATGACCCAACCCACCTATTTATATCAAAAATACCGATTAAATCTCTCCAAAATCTCTTCCTTTCCTTCACGGCAAAGTTACGGCAATTTCTTGTTTTAGGATTTCCACGCGTATCTGAGCTTTCCTTTTGATTCTAAACTCTTCCTTAGATAGATACCAATCTTTGGGAAGGTTTATAGCACTTTAATCTCTCTAAAATTTCCTAAAATCGGTCACACACGTGACTTTCCATATTTTGCTGTTGAGATGAAAATCCATCGATTGAGCCCAGTTTAATCGATTTCAACACCCATGTTAGATTCCTAGACCCATAAGGAGTCTACCCTATGAAAATCAGAGGTTTAATCGACCTCAAACTCCTCCAAATCACTACCACCAAAAATGCCAGAAACGTGTATATATTTTGGTTTTGGTTTCCCGCCAAAATTTAGAATTTGAACGTGAAGGGGTAAGGTCACCCCTTATCCAGTGGTTGCCCCTTATCCGTTGCTGGAGTCCGCATAACACTCGTCCCTTGGGTTGCATTTATCAACTTTTAGAGCCAATTTCGCCGCAAAAGCTTATTTCTCCAAAAACACCTACAAAGAGATAAAATACCAAAATAAGTACAAAAATGGGTACTAACAATATACACAATAGAGATGAAAATAGACACATAAATGCGTCTATCAAATACCCCCAAACTTATTATTTGCTAGTCCCGAGAAAATCAAAACTACAAAATAAAATCCTAACTCACTGTCGCAGGCATCGTCGATTGCACTTAGCATGTGCAACAAGCCTTTAAACCCCTAGGTGGCCCTAGTGGCCGAGTTATAGTCTCGGGAGGGTTTACCAGAGGTGTACCCATAAAACCTTTACTCCATACCCTAGCTATGTACGCAGAACCTTGGAATGCACCAAAGAATCTCCTTGGTTGGCATACTTATTGATTACGGGAGGAAGTACCCTGATGCGAAATTCCAATTGTTGTATATGAGTTTGCACTCAAGTATACTAAAATTAATATATAAGGGACAGAGCTCTACTAAGATAGTCGCATTATGGACATCAATATCCGGAATCAAACAATCACATGAATAGATTAAGAAGATGGATATAGAAATAGATGGTTGCGAATGGACTTTAATGCCAAGATGAACCTATGACCAAGTGGATTGAGATACTGGTCTGGACCAATATCAACACAACTGGCATATACAAGGGAACCAGTGGTCGACAATCCTAAATCTACATCAACACAGCTGGCATATACAAGGGAACCAGTGGTTGACTTTATAATAAACCTTTATTTATTTTTATTTTTATTTTTTTAACAACATGATTAGATCTTTTGGATTCAAGCGCATGCTTCTTGTCAGCAGATTACATGGTAATTCCCGTGGATCCTGCATTCCACGCTTGTTTAGGCGACGGAGACAGGGAGAACACACACATATTGCTATCCAAGTGTTATTTATTCCGATTGGTCTAATTGGTCTGGTCTTTTTTTTTAGTAACTCAATCACCCTATTTCAACCACACAGACATCAACATAAAAATTTGCAAAAATAAAAACAGAAGTAATAAGATGATTCCGAGATACGGTGAAACTATCATGTTATTTCTAACACCTGAGCTCCGTGCTTTTATGAATAGACTCTTATAGATGTTTCCATCCACTCAGATTGGTTCCTCAACTCCTAAAACCAAAATGCTTTCATCCACTTAGATTGGTTAGTGCCATCCTTAATAGGCATAAATTTCTAGGCTCTGGAGTTTATAATGCAACTAAAAAGTTTCTCCCATACCCCCAAACTTAAATCTAACATTGTCCTCAATGTTCTAAAGATAAAATTAAAAGCATGAACAAGGAGAAACTGTTACCATTTGAAGAAAAAGAGTTAAGGAAAGATATTACCGTGTTGCATGAACCATGGGTTACCTCCCAAGAAGTGCTAAGTTTAAAGTCTTCAGGCAGACATTGGAAAGGATTAGTCACCTCGAATCGTATAACAGTAGTCAGAATAACTGTGGGTCTTCAAAACCGAATAGAGCTGACCAAAGGAAACTGTAATAAACCAACGAAATGAACAAGACTAGCATGCCCTTTCCTAGTTTCCTGATTAAGAAATTTATATCTAATTGTGGTTCAGGTTTAGGTTCTATGAAAGGGTCTAAATAAAATATTTTCATTGGTTGCGTTTCTTCATAGGTGGGATCCGAATTATTAGGTCCTAGAGTCTGGAAAAACTCAAATAAAAACTTAGAAGGACATAATAATAACCTGAATAATTGAGGATCCTTAAAGTCATTCAAATTTGACTTACACAATTGACCACGATAAAAGTGATGGTCATTTTTAAGCAAATGTGTCGACTCTAATTTCCTAAAGCATTTAGGTTTAGTCTCACAACTTAATATTCGACACATTTGGAATATAAACGTTCCCACAGTTGGAAGAAAACTATTTGGTGGGAAAACAAAGTCAATCTGGGTATCATAGCCTGGGAAAACCACATCAACCATAGGATGGGTTTCTAACGACTGGACTTCTTCCTGGACATCATTAGGTTCGGGAAAACGAGTATGAAGGTAATCTTATAAAATGGTCGAGGCACAAATATCAAGTCCTAAGTGAGGGGACTTTCTGAGAGTTAAAGCACATGGAGAATGATAATCACCCCCAAACTTAGAGTTTTCAGTGTCTGTAGTTAGACTAGCCACAATCTCCCTAATTTCTAGGTCATCAGATTCCTGAAAATAGGCAATTGATTCTTCTAAGTCAAGTTCATCCTCACTCATCTCTACAAGTTCATTTTCTTTGTCTAAGACTATTGTTTCTAAATCACTAGACAATAAAACAGTATTTTCAGAATAAACTCGTTCTTCTAAACCATTATTGGCTTCGTAATCAAAAGGAAATACTACATCATCTAAAACGGGGATATCTCTAGACAAATCCTCGTCCTTTTGAATAGGTGAATAATTATTAAAATTATTTGGATTTGAACTAGAAATAACATTATCATTATAAAGCTCAATTGGAGTAACAAATTCCTGATCACTATGCCTACATATTTCAGATTCTTCAGCAACACTATCCTCATCATAATCGTCATTATAATAGCATGGAAATGGTTGAACCTCATCAAAACATGTAGTGTTACCAATTCTAACCTCGTAATCTTGATTATGCAAATAACTATCATTATTTTCAAGGGTATTATTGGAAACACTGTATTGGAAATTAAGATTATTTCGAGCAAGTCTTTCGTTCTTCTCATCCATCAGCTTGAGGGATTCCTCTATAGAAAGTTTTCTCAATGGTGCAGTTTGTCTATTCATTTCCGACATAAACCTATTTGTTTGCTCAGTTAACTGCTTAAGAGACTCTTCTAAAGATACGGAAGGATCATAAATAGGAACAGAAGGATCATAATAAGGACTAGTTTTCAACAGTTTGATTGTATTGTCCAAAGATGAGGTACTAGCACTATAATAATCCTTATTTTCTTGCTCGTATGATCGGTGTGTGTGTGGATAGTAATTGGGCTCACCATGGTATGAACCATAACCTTCAAAGGATTGGTGTTCCAAACCACTATTTACACTATGGTCGTAGTGTGAATAATGTCCATTTTGAAACTCAGTCGGATATTCATTGTATTGGCTTCTATCATACCAGTTCGACATTCTTAATTGCAAGGGAATTCTAAACAATCACAAACAAGGCTGACTCAACCAAATCAAACCTATAAAATCTAGCAAACAATAAGCATGATGGCTCCACTTAGATTGTTTCTAGATCAGCTTCTAATCTCCCAAAAGGCAACTGGGTATAGTTTTAGCAAACCTCTCTAGAACGATCCGAATAAAGTAAGTCGAAGAGAAGTATGGGAAGCTCAGAGGAGCTTTGATACCCCCACCTCTTTCCTGCAAATGGTGTTGCTGTAATAATTAAGTAACCACAGATGCTTAGATTATAGCTGCCAACATAGGGTACCACAAAACTGAAAATAAATGCAGAAACCTAAAAGACAATTCAGCGAATTTAGATACAAATGGAGACGAAGAGTTTGACGTCATTTAAGGAAGGATACACAAATGGGTTATAAAAGAGCACCTTCTCTTTTTTTTGTCTCCTCCTCATTCTCAATTTGCTTCTTTTGAAATTTCAGTGCAGGCCAAGAAGGATATGAGTTCAGCAGGTTCGAGAAAAACGCGACATGGTGGAAATGTTTTAAGAACCGGACCGAACATCAAACTAGTAAAATCACTGGGTCATGGTCAACTGGTTTAACCAGTGGTTAAACTAGTGGTTTCCTGGGTCAATAATATATATACACATACCGTACAATATGGTCCGTGTAGATTTCCAAAGTAATCTCTGCCAACGTCCCAAGTGTCCCCCCATCCCACCCTACGTGGCTTTGCTTGAGATATTCTTTGGTAATTATTAATTATTTTTATTTTACAAGATTCCATTTTGAGAAAATCTCTTCTGTCATTCATCTTCTTTCTTCGTTTTCTGTTTTGTTTTCTGCTTCACACCCACCGTTTTATTCAAACCGACTAACTCTCACAGACAATCCCCAACAATTTATCAAATCATACCGTTACTTAATGTTACCCGATTGATTGACGAACGGAGGAATAGAAGAAGAGGAAATCTTTGTTCTTAGGTTAATTTATTTATTTCTATCAAAAATGATTTACTAGGGTTCATGAATGTATACGTTGGAAATCGATTGTCGATATTGATTAGAGATTTTATAATATTTGTTTCGTTAATCTGGTACGTCGTTGATTGACTTTGTTTGAATGATTTTATTGGTCGTTGATTGATTCTGTTTGAATGACTTACTGGAACGAAGAAGAATAGTAAATTCAAATTCGTTTTTTTGTCTTCTTAATACTGTTTAATATATCTCAGTCAAACCAGTTTCAGACCACACTGGGTTTCATGGGTTACTGGTATAACCGTCCGGTTCACCCGGGTCACTGGGTTTTTTAACATGTTAGTGGGTCACTATTGAATCGGGCCGTTTTTCCTACTGGTTCATTGGTTTATCGGTCTAACCGGCCGGTCCGGTCCGATTCTTAAAACACTGCATGGTGGTGGTAGTAGTAAAGGGCCTGGAGCTGACAAACCTCCTACTCTTTTAGAGCTTTTCATTCTTGCCTTGCCTGCGCCTCCTAACGCCATAGAGCGTGCTAATTTAACTGCTGAAGTAAAGCGGTTGAGCCAACTTGTTGAAGAATGTCGTGCTGATCTTGCTGCTATTTTTGAGGCCGCCACGACTTGTTTGGAAGATGCAGAGACCACTCTCGATATGGTGAGACGTGGGCATGTTAGAAGTGAGGTTCTTGAGAAGGTAGAAGACGTTTTCTATGCATCGGAAAACGAGTATGCAAGGACTGGCGCGGAGGTAGAAGAAGCTGAAGAGTTGGTGACTCTTGCGGAGAAGGCGTTGATGGATGCCCAACGAGAATTGGGAGATCTTTAGGTGTAATAACGGTATGTGTACGCGTAAATGACGACGAACGATTATAATACTTTAGCATTATGGAATCATTTTCTTTTAAAATTTAGATGTGTAGTAATTATCGAGAAACTATTATGAGAAGCATCTCATTATGAAACCAAGTACTAATTAATATTATAACTTGGAATACGAAAAAATATCTCAAACATAATATCGTCTTCTATAATGTAAGATGATTTGTTCCTTTTTCTTACCATACAACCCATCTTCCCCACTGTATTTGTAACTGCCATCCTTTTTCTTGCTGTAAATTCTCTCATGTCTTCTTAGAGGGATATATATCTCCCCTCCTTTAAAATGCTAACTCATATGAGATCTCACGTCGCACGGTGAATCCCCTCAGATTAAATTAGATAAAAGCTTTGGGCATTAGTAAACCTGGTGAGGACACTTGGCGAGACTCTATTGGTTGAGACTTTAAAACATGAATTACACTATGTTTACACCCTGTATTTAACTAGCCGTTTGTAACACCATTAGCCAAAACGTGGGTATACAATACTTATGTGTGAATTTACACCTAACTAAGTACTTACACTTGGTTTACACCAAATACTTAACTGGACGTTACTCATGTCCGTTAGTTATACAATACATCCGTAAAGAAACGTAACACTTTCCTCATGCCATTGTTTTCTTCTTCTGCGACAAAAAAGAGAAAAAGAAAAAACTTGGAAAACCCTATAACCAGGGACAGGCCTAGCAAGGGGCTAAATGAGGCTATAGCCCGTCCCTGATTTTGGGTAAAAAAAATTTAATATAGAAACTTAGGTTAAATTTTGAGCGATTTTTTGGGAACTACTCAAAAATGGAGGGGGACTACTAAGTGATAAGAATGTCTATCCTATATTTATAAGGGGTGTCCTAAAGTGTGGAAATGACTAACCTACCCTTAACCTAATTAAAATTAAAACTAATCTAATAAATATACGTATACCTAATCTAAATCATTAACAAAACACAATCAAAATTATAACAAATCCATTACTTTTAATTTTTCACAAATATGTTACTATTAGAGGGTTCATTTTCTTCTCTTCTTTCCGCTTCATCGTCTCGATACAAAGAAATTTCCACAAACCCATTACTTGTGATTCGTTTTTGGTTGAAAAAATGAGTAGTAATCATCAAAATGAGTTGAAAATTGAAGTTGCAGAGAGAAGTTCGGCTAGGAATTATGTGAAACAGTTTGTCGAACTAGCCGAACTCAGCTTTAATGGAGTTTTTTCTTTCAGAAAAAAGTTCGGTTACCTCGTAAAAAAAAAATCCCAGCCGAACTTTTAGTTCAGTTATGTCGCAACTTTTTTCATTTTTTTTCCCAGTCGAACTTTTAGTTCGGTTACGTCGCAATTTTTTTCTCCTAACCGAACTTTTCTCAGAAAACATACATATTGAGTTCGGTTACGTCGATTTTTTTTCCCAGCCGAACTTTTAGTTCGGTTACGTCGCAAATTTTATTCATTTTTTTTCCCAGCCGAAATGTTAGTTCGGTTACGTCGCAATTTTTTTCTCCTAACCGAACTTTTCTCTGAAAGAAAAAACTCCATTAAAGATGAGTTCGGCTACCTGTGTTTTCAGAAACATTAGCCGAACTACACTTGCAGATGAGTTCGGCTACCTGTTCTTCAGATGTCGTAACCGAACTTTATTTCCATGGTCGAAATCAGTTTATAATTTTTTTATTTTTTCGAAAGTTTTGGCCAATTCAAGCAACATTAACTAAATTTGAAGTATACCAAAGTACCCGAAACCCTCATTTCGAAATCAACCATCTTAAAAAAAAAAAAAAAAAAAAAAAAAAAAAAAAACCTCTTCTTCTTCTCAAAAATTAATCTTCTAAAAACACCGGACTAATTAATCTAACCTCACTAATCACTAATTAATTTAACTTAATTATTTAATTAATCCTTACACTAACTAATCATTACCCTAACTAATTTAACTAAAAAGGGTAAGTTTGGTATTAACATAAATACTTAGATAAGGGGTGACCCAAAATTACTCCAAATATCCACCACAAAAATGAATAGTAGTCCCCCTCCATTTTTGAGTAGTTCCCAAAAAATCGTTCTAAATTTTATGTTTAGCCCACTTATTAGTTGTAGTTAGCTAATCGTATGTGGTTTTTAGCCCATACTATGAGGTGATCAATATTTAAGTCATGTTTACAGTAAATAATCTTCTTCCACTCAATACATTTATGCTCCTATTTTCTTCTATATAAAAATATCTTTTGGCAATCACTTTGTTTTTGCTGTTATTTGCGTTCGTTTTAACTTTTATTTCCCTAGCTATCTAGTATTTTATGCGTGGATCACTATTTGGCCACTAATTATGTGATGTGTTCCAAAAAAAAATTGCAGGCCACATTATCGACTCTTACATTCCAGCCCTACCCAAAGGAGAATCCTGGGTCCGTCCCTGCCTATAACATTTATCATCTTTTCATCTTCATCCAAAAAAAAAAAAAAGGTAAACCTAGCCTAGGCATAGTTCGAACTTGGACCACTTGGTATTCACCCTATACTCCTCCGCCATTGGTTTTATGATGAAGTTGCTACTACTGATAATTTGTCCCTCTTTCAGATAAGTACAGGAATTGATATTTTCATACCATGAGATCCAAGGTGTAATCTTAAAACCATAGCTTTGATTTTATTTATTTTTGATTTTTTTTCTGTCTTTATGACTCTCTTTTTCTTATTCTATTAATTTTTTTGGTCATTCAATTTTGATTGTAACTGATTAATTTAGATGATTGTTGTATTTCAGAAACCAATTGCACCAAAGCAATGACCACCAAAGATATCATGATCATTAACAGTAGAAGAAGCTAAACTGAGGTCGAAGTTAAAGAGTTTTTTTTTTTTTTTTTGGTTTGGTGAGACCATGTTCTTCATCAAACACAGGAGTAGGTGGTGCAGGTCTAATAGCTCATAGTTGGAATTGCCACCCACTTGCTTGCAGGTTTGTGGTTTTGTTATTGTTTTACTTTTATTAATATTAACACATTAGTATCACTCCTAATCCTAAGTGAGGGTGAAGTCTTTTGGAAATGGGAAATCACCTGATGCAGACAATTTTTTGCATGGAAGTTCGAGTGTTGAAGCAGGTGAATGGCCAAATAAAAGTGCTAGGTTATCTTGATTTTGTTCAGTATTCAAATCAGTAATTTGGTGCGAGAATGCGGCGACCGATTTTTTTCAAATGAACTGTACTCGGACATAGTGGTAAAAGACACTATTTTCATATTGTAGGTAATGCTTATAAATTTAGTGTTATGAGTAATGGGAAGACACACACTGTGTATGCGAGTAATTTGTTGATGCCTCAAATTAGCAACGCACCTGGGCAGGCTCAAGAAGCATTAGCCACTCGCTGTAATGGTCTTCCGGTGGACTTGATTTATGTTTTTATGCTTAGAAAATGGGTTCCAAGTCATTGCTCATACAAGTTTCATTTCTTCTGCATTAAAGCTTGGAGATAACCATGTTTGGTCTTGGTATTATTTAGAAAAAAAATTGACGTAATACATTGGTTATCGTCACTATAACATATAACCATTTGATACTTAGTTGTGGCCACTATAATCTATCTTTTGTTTTTCTTTGAGCCGGGATAATAGAATATGTGTGGATGCTTAGGTGAAGAGGATTCCCGAACTTATCTCTGCCTAAATTATTATAAGCAGTTGTAAGTGAAATCATATTTATTTTTGTTCGTTTAAGGATTTTTAAGTATAGTTTGCTTTGAATTAAGTTTTTTTGATCAATGTGCTTTGAATTAAAATGTTCATGCATACCACCATAGCTCTAGGACCATTACTGTGGGGTTAATGATGTAGAATGGTTGTTTAGCTAGCGTAGATGTTATCATAAGTATTTTTAGTCTTTAGATGTTACCATGAGTACTCCTATGTATATTCAACTGTGTGCACGATAGAAAAGTTCATGGTGTTAGCATCAGATGGGAATGGTACATAGGTGTGGAGATTGCATGGGAAAAATTATCATATAATTGGCACATAGTTACCAAGAGATCCTTAAAAAATATGGTTTTGCTCTGTTGTATATTTATGATACCGGCAGGGAGGTATAAAACAATATTCGGACAACTATGCCGACCATAAATACAATTTAGCAAGTTTTCGAACGCACCAAATAAAAAATGCATGGGAACTGGGCGAATCCTAAGTATTCGCCTCGCCACACCAAAATTCCTAAGCATGCATGGAGACGGGATGACGCGAAGCCGAGCCACAGTAAATCAAAAATCCTAAGTATGCATTGGGACGGGGCGAGGCGAAGCCGAGTCACACCAAATCAGAAATCCTAAGCATGCATCGGGAAGGTGCGAGGCGAAACCGAGCTACACCAAATCAAAAAATCCTAAGGGATGGGCCATAGTGAAGCCCCGCAACACCAAATAAAAATGCACGACAGCGCGAGGCAAAGCCACTTCACACCAAATCAAAAATATGGGTAAAAATAAAATAAAAAATGATGGTAGATGGTTTTCGATCCTCCCGGTGCGTAGCACGGGCCAAAAATCTAGTAATATGATTTCAAGTGAATTTCCTTTGCTGTGGTTAAAAGCTGAATAAAGCTCGATTTCTAGAGCTTCTGAACCCACCAAATATATTTAGACCAATAAGAACCTTTCGTTTTTCCACCAAGGCCTATCTTGGACCCCGATTCTCCTTTTTTTTTTCCGTAATCTTTTTTCCAAACCCTAATTTTCTTTCTTTAGCCGCATCCTATGTTTTCCCTATTTCGATTCTTTATTTGTTTCTCGCCTCATCTACAAATCGATCTTTTTTGTTGGCAGAATCATTGGTTTTTCTCCCCGTGACCCTTTTGCTGCTCAAAACCACAAAAGTACTTATGCTCAAACCACCTACGTGAAGATTCCATACGCCCATTTGTTACCGCAAAGGTTTGCTTAAATCTCTTTACCTTTTCTTTTTCTTCTATTGATGAAGTCGTTGTTGTGTAGATCCTTATTTCTTTATGAAACAAAGATGGCACCTTATTCAGTTGAAAGTGCAATCATACGTGATGGCAGTATCGGCACCAATGATATGTAAAATAAATAAATTAATGGACTGAATATCCTTGATTGTGATAAGAATACAGATGCCTCTTGAAATTTTCTTCTGTTTGGTAAATGTTGTTTTAACATCCATTATAAGATCAACCCCAATCTGTAGTATACATTAATGTCACAGTTGTATAGTACCTTTAATTCAAGCTGAATCGTTTTTGTTTTACAGTACCTCCAACTCATAAACGTGGATTAATTAGATATTTTTTAACCTAACAATCTTACTTTTGTATCTATTAGTTGTGTATATGATCAAGTGAGTTTTTGTACAGTTTTAGCCTTTTGCACCTGGCGATGGAGAACACAGGCTGACTACCTCATCCTCATTTGCCAGTATATTATACTAAGGATTTTTATTTTTAGTTTGCTTTTGTATTTTTATTCCTTGATATAAATTAATAAGAAAGCTATTATTGGGGAGTTACATTCCAATAGAGGGGCGTCACCTAATATGACAAAAACGGGTCATCCATAAATAATTTCAAAAACCCCTTATCTAAAATATTTTTATAATGGCTAAACAACCCTCATTTAGTTTGTGTTAACCATTTAATTAAAGTTAGCTAATTTAATATTAGTTATTAGTTTAGATTAATAATTTTGGTTTATAGTTAGAGATAAAAATTAAGAATTAGTGTTTTGGGTTTTTGGAGGAAGAGAAGTAAAAAGAAAAAAAACAGTTACGGTTGGGTAAAGAGGAACTCCTAACCGTAATTGAAAGGAAAAACCAGTCACGGTTGGATGAAAAGAAGAAAAAAAAACGTAACTATGGTTAGATAAGATCCTAAGATATTCAATGTGTTTATGAAAACGTTTTAAATTTGGTAAGGCTTTGGTAATTAAGGCTGGTAATTAAAGATTTGGGCCAATCGTGATTTATTCTTCCTAAAAGATCCCAAAAAAATTAATTACTTTTCTTGTATATTTACACAAGACTAAAATATCTCTACGTGATTTGTTCTTCCTAAAACACCTTAACAAACCCTATCTATTTACATAAGACTAAAATATCTCTACGTGATTTTTTTTTCCTGAAAAATCTTAACAAATCTTGAAAATCCTAAACTAGAAGCTTTTATTACTACAGGAACTTTTACGGTTTGTTAAAATAATGAAAATCAAAACGTAACAAAATACGGTTGGTTTATCTAAAATAAAACCCAACCGCAAATCCATGTTTATGGGAAAATTATACTTCATAAATTTTTACGGTTAGGTTTTGTCGTAGTCGAATCAAACTGTAAGTGAATTTATGGTTACAAACCTAACCGTAGCAACACATATAATTTATTTATCTATTGATTTACGATTAGGATTTTTAGTTTCCTAACCGTAACAGCTTCAGAGAACAATTTACGGTTAGAAAACTAAAAATACCTAACCTTAAATGGTTCTGCAAACCTTTTTTTTTCTACTGATTTCAATCAATCTACCAATTTCAAACGTAATTGGTTTGTTGATTACCATCACTTCGAAAAGTTAGCTTCTTCCGCATCTTTAATGGAGATTTCCATCGATGATTATTAGTTTTTCGAATTGAAGATGATTTTAATTGAAAAAATAGAGGGAAGGATTTACAGTCGATGAAGGAGAAGAAGAAGGATAGATTTTTAAATTAGAATTATGTTTTGATTTTAGTTTTTAGGTTTTGATTTTAGATGGAGGTAACTTAGACATTTTCTATTGCATCAAGACACCCCATAGCCAATTTTTTAATCATTAGGAATCCATATGAAACCCCCTCTATTGGAATGTGACGCCCCAATAATAGCTTTCATTAATAATTAATCTCCATGACTCTGGATAGCAGGCAGCCGTGAATAGAGCCGCACATGGGTGCAACGTTAACGATGTTGCTGGTACTTTCAGACAGTAAGTCAATAATTGCTTCGGCTGGGCTTTTACAGCTAAGTTTGTTGCCTCATTATGGCGTAATCTTTTTTTAGTGTTTTATGAACTGTCAACACGTACATTATACTTCTTTGGAGAATTTTAGTCTTGCGTTGGCTTCTTTAATTTGGTTAAACCTCTTTGTGTCTAATAGTTGATCATATGAGACTCTTTAGTATTTACGTTGGCTTTTTTAATTATATAGCATGAACAAAAATGAGACTTCTTTAATACACAAAGGGGGAATTGCATAAACAAACTAAGAAAAGATGGGTCTAGAATAATTGTTAAAGGCACAAAGAAGAGATAGCCAATATGATTTTACTTGGACGGTTATTATTTTAGTTTCCGGTATGTGTCTTCAACAGTTCAACCACTTATGCAATACTTATTACACTAAAATCTCATGTATATATCTTTGGTTACATGAACATGGTTGTAAAGAAAACATGATATTCTTTTGATGTTTCTTGATGAACATATGTTTAATGGGGTGTGTTTTCTGTTCTTTTCCTTTCGGGTGGTTAGAGGAGAAGGCGGATAGTCCCAAAACACAAGTAAAAGCATCTTATCTCTAGGAACCGTGTTCAATTCAAGTAATGTGGAACCGATTAAAGTATTTTTACATGAAATGGGAGTGACAGTGACACGACATATTTTTGGAGAACACTATGAGAGGTATTTCAGAATAACCAACCTGATCCCGTGCAACGCACGGGCGTACCACCTAGTTTATATAGAATAGGAATAGGAATACAAGAGGAAGAGCTTAAAACTGATTCCCTAGAGGAAACTGAGTTATTGGATGTCTTGGACTGTCGATACAAATTCCAAAACTGAGTGATATTACTAGAATCACTACCCCTCTCTTTATGTATTTGGAACTTCCCTCCCTGTCGGAGGTGTTGACATATTGAAAAATTGGGGGTTGGAGTTGGACCTGCTCAAGCGACAGGCGGCAAGTCTAACGGGGTGGGAATGTCCAGTGGAGCAGGCCCATATCCCCCATAAACATGACTGATGTCCAGTGGAGCAGGCCCATAGTTCCAAACAACCAAGAGAGGCTAAATAATCAGCTCACAAGCTAACCAACCTTTTTCAATTACTAAAAACTGTTAATAAAAAGTTACTGAAAAAGAAAGAAAATAAATCTCCATTGAAGAGAAAATGTTGTCCAAGAATGTGTTTCATAAATACCGGAAGTCTTGCATTTCCCCTGCATGGAAGAATACCACATTCTTTTGATCAAACAATGTGAGTAAGAAGGAAAAATTACATTACTCCTAAATGTTTTTAGGAAATTCAGAAGTTTGGTCTACAAACACATCGGGACCAAATTTTCTACGCCTCCAGTAATAATCTTAATCATCTGCATTTAACAACAGAACCTTGTCCAACGTAATATACCTTGAGAGAACAACAATTCACATTATTGACTCACTTACAGAAAGTGTTCTTCGATTTGCCGTAACTACCTTCATGTGAGATCTCACTCTAGTAACCGCTGAGAAAAACAGCTAATGGTTTCAGTCCACGTAAGATTGGTGGTTGGCAAGTGTTGCATAGAAGTTAAGCTTTCAACGTATCAGCTCGAGGCCTCCAAAGTCCAAGCATGTACTTGTGGGTGTATTTCAAGATCAACTTTCTCTGTGTTGCCCAAAAAAAGATCGTTTCAGAAAAGGGTGCAAAGAGATAACTAAGTTATTCCACAAAAATCAAATTACCAGGAAAAGTTGTCAACCTCATTGCAAAAGGACGTACACAACACATAAGAAAACATTCTACAAAAAATGATTTGCCAACATAAGAATAGGTTCAAGATCTAACATTGGATTTGTATGTCCCAAATTACCCTGTCTCTTGGGTAGAGTTTTATGTGGTTACCAGCAACATGGATGCATTTTCTGGATTGACGACTAGTGCAGGTAAAGTTGAGTTTAATATGAATATTAAGCTAAACCGAATTGGTAAGAGAAATTCATGCAAAAACAACAAGAACCAATATCAATATTAAGCTGAAGTGGACAACCTCGCAACAACTAGAGTTGAGTTTATTATGACCCTTACATGAACCAATATTGGCCTTGTGATCATGGCAGTATTGACTAGTGCAGGGTCATGTACCAATAATATTGGCCTTGTGATCATGGCAGAAATGTGAACAGAACAGGCGAAGGGCATAGCACCAATGGAATGTATGATCCTACACTGAAATCTAAATCAACATTGTGACAAATGTGATTCCGTACTTGAATTGGTTTAGCAAACAAAAAAATTCTACGCGTTCTTTATAAACAACTTATGCACAACTTTCAAACAACAGATCTCCAGTCCAACCCCAGATTTCTTAACAGCTACAAAGAAACAGTCCTTTTCATACAGAAGCAAATACTATGAGTTTAGCATTTCATACAAATTTCTATGATCTATGCATTCACTTAAAATACAGTACTTAAATTGGTTTAGCATGTGCCGGGGGCAGTTGCCCCCACTCCAGGATATGACATTTGAGTATGTTTGGCTTATAATGGGAGGGGATTAGAGAAATTACTTACATGTTTGACAGGGATACCAAGTTTCTTACAAAAAAATTATACGCATTCTTTATAAACAACTTATGGACAACATTCAAATAGCAGACCTCCAACCACAGATTTCTTACAAGTTACAAACAAACAGTCGACTTCAAACAGAAGCAAATACTGCAAGTCTACGAGCGAAGAGAATAAGCTTCTATACAAACGAATAGAATTAGCACATATTAACATGAATCAGTGGAACCAATAGCAAAGGGAGCATTTCCATGGGGGCAATTGCCCACCAACTCCGAGATATGACATTTGAGTATGGATAGCTTAAAATTAAAGGGGAGGGGATTAGAGAAATTACTTACATGTTTGACAGGGATACCAAGTTTCTTAAGATTGAGAGTACGAGTAACAAGTAATTTGTGAAAATCACCAATCTCTGTTTCAAGTTTACCAGCATGTGTTTCTACTCCTTTACCAACTCCATTCAAAAACTCCAGTATTCCAACTTTCTCTACAAATGAAACAGATTTCAATAATCAAAACAAAACCCTAGATTAAACCCTGTAATGTAAAAACAGAAAAAGAATCAGAAACTTTTACCAACGTATTGAGGGGCAGATTTTGAGTAAAATCTTGTAGGTGAAATTAGGGTTTGATTTGAGATGACATGTTTCTTCAGTGCCATCATCATCGCCATGGTCACTAGGGTACACTTGCTTTCCCCGTTCCGTTCTGTTCTGTTCTTTTCTTTTCTTTTCTAACCTTAGATCGGTCTATAGGACCCAAATATCAAGGAGTCATGGTAAATAATTTGACTAATAAAATATGAGATTATCTGGTCTTAAATTTTGGTTGAAAAATTCCCCAATTGACTTCCATCTGTCGCATGATTGGCCAAGTCATCTGCTGTTTGATTTCCTTCTCTGTAATTGTGTCTAATTGCAGCATGCGGATCCATCGCATTTTATTCTTTATTTCCTCGATCATTCCTGAGATGTGCCAAGGGGGAGGAGTGGCGGATGTGATGAATCACATAAGGTTCTCTGAATCGGTTCCAAAGAGAACTTTTGGCCATTGCCTTATTGTTGCTGCTCATGATGCCAAAAGCACCCAAATTTCTGCAGTTAACGCAGCACTAGCCCATTTTGTGTTTTTTCTTTTTTTGGGTTTTTTTTCTTTTTTTAAATAAGAAAGGTTATATTAAAAGGGAAAGAGATTTATGAAAAGTAATAAGTTGAGGGTATAATGGGAGGTGCAAAGATCGACTCGTAAAATTACAACATTCTCCCAATAAATAAGACATGCTAAGCGAAGCAGGAAAGTTGCAAAATATTCCCTTACAGAAGTCCAAAGAATTAGTGTTTATTTGATCAAGAACAAAAATTCATTTAAATCTTTATGTCCAGCTCCATGTAGGTGCGCATTTTTGTCTTTCCACACCTCACATATAATCGCAAAAGGAAAAACGAGCTAAATAATTTTGCGAACACCATTATGAATTCTAGTGTTTCAAGCTTCTAATTGTTGACATACAATCCCTGCACAAACCCAACTAACTTTGCTAGCGTCAATAAAATGACTCTAAATGAAGTGGCTGAACTCGCAATGAAAGAGCACCCTGTTACAAAGCAAGCATATACTGGGGTTGATTACTACTCTTCTGTGTTGCAGCATCTCCCTTGGTTGGATTAAATCATGTAACGTGCCCCATTTAAAAAAATGTATTATTGGAGGTGTTAGAGCAATGCTCGGTTGAACCCAAGAGTTTTAATATCTCAAGCTTGTTGTCAATGTTGATTGATCAAAACTATATCTTGATTTCTAATCTAATAAGTCAAATCTCGGACTAGGTTATAAAACATCACCCTCGAAGAAATAAGATCGACGAAGACATTTGACGAACTTCATTATTCGGGTATATACTCACTATCTTACCATCCAATCTTTTGAGACTACGTCGTATGATTTATAGTAGATTTATCGCAAAGAAGAAGTTTTTGATTCAAGCTTGTCTTTAAAAAGGAGAAAATCTTTACTCCAACTTTTTAAATTAGGTTTTTTTAATTTCTTTTGTTAACGATGCAACTTCGATCGTTAGTTGCATTGTCATATGCTTGGTAGAATACCTGTACGGTCAACCCGCAAGACTGTATGTGGGAGACTCCCATATATATTCATCTACAGGGGTACACCAAGGTGATCCTTTGGGGCCTTTATTATTTGCTTTGGTGCTTCATCAGCTCGTAGCAAAGATAAATGAGCAGTGCATATTATCCCTACAAGCTTGGTATCTTGATGATGGTACCATTATTAGTGACACTGCAGAAGTGGCAAAGGCACTTACCGTCGTCCAGACAGAAGGACCTGTACTAGGGCTTATATTGAATATTAAGAAAACGGAAATTTTATGGCCCTCTTGTGATGGACGAAGGGGAAGTGATGGGATGTTTCCTGCTGAAATCTCAAGACCAAAAAATGGGGTCAAACTTTTGGGTGGTGCAGTCAGCCTGGATGATGGGTTTGTGAAGGAACTTGCCATTAGTAGAGAAGAAAAGGCAGTGGATTTAATGCAGATTTTATCCAAGTTGCGTGATCCTCAGAGTGAACTGTTACTCCTACGTGCATGTATGGGTATCTCCAAGTTGCTTTTTGGGCTTCGTATTTGCCATCCGGATTACATTGTGGAAGCTGCTGATATTTTTGATAGAGACCTGAGAGAGGTGACAGAGGGCATTGCAGTTTATGGGGGTCCATTCTTTGGAGATCTACAGTGGAGGCTATCCACATTACCTATTAGATATGGAGGCCTGGGCTTATACACTGCTAAGGAAGCATCACAATATGCCTTCCTTGCATCGCGTGTGCAATCTTGGGGATTGCAGGATCACATACTGAGGGGTAGTGGAGTAGAAGGCATGGATGACAACTTTAATAAGGCCTTGAGGACATTACAAGTAACTCTTCCTGATTTTGACTTTCGTAGCTTTACCAATAAAGACACCGCCCTCCTTACAGCACAAAGTACCCTGGCGAATGCTCTTTTTGGTAAAGTGGTTAAGGAAATGGATAGAGTTTACGGGTTATCGGATAGGAAGAAAGCGGTTTTTGGTTGCCTGCAAGCAGCACATGCCCAGGATTTTCTCCTCACTATTCCGATTGAGGGCCTTGGACAGAAGATGACTCCTTTAGAGTACCAGTCCATTCTTAAATACAGGTTAATGATCCCTCTATACCCTTCAGATTCACGATGTCCCGCTTGTATCACAGGATGTTTGGACTCATATGGGGAACATGCAGTTCATTGTAAGGTAGATCCTGGGTTCAAATATAGACATGACCATGTGAGAGATACTTTATACGATGTACTATGGAGAGCTGGTACCTTAGCAAAGAAAGAAGCGGCTGTCAATTTTTTGATAGACCAACTCGAGGGGAGATCAACACTCAGACCAGCAGATGTTCTTATTTTTTGATGGGCTAATGGAAAACACACATGTGTTGACCTTACTGGGGTCTCACCATTAGTAGGTATTGGGCATGGCGTTTTTACAGTGGGACAAGCATCTCTTAAGGCTGCCTCAGGTAAGATATTGAAGCATGTGTTGACAATGGACATGCTTTTATCCCCTTTGTTTTTGATACTTTTGGTTATTTGGCTCCAGAAGCGGTTGGACTTCTCAAGAGAGTTCAGAAAGTCATGCGCAGTAATGTCATGACCCCCGGTTCGAGAGAGTTTATTTTTAAGAGGATAGGTTTTGCAATTCAAAAAGGACTTGCGGCGCAGCTTGTTGCTCGCTTGCCTGCTATGTAATTACTTAAATTCATAATTCATATCGTGCCATCCGAGATTAGGTTTAATATTTATCATAGTTACGACTCGTATGTATCGTATAAGGCACGTATTAATTTGAAGCATATGTTTTGATTAATTCTTATTTAATATATAGTGTATGTAATATTTACCGTGACACAATTAATTATCAAATCTTTTTCGCAGTTATTTGTCAAGGGAGAAACAACTAAAGAAACACGAAAGGTACCATCTTCTAAAAACAACTATAGAATAAGCAGTTTACCGGATGAGATAATCCATAACATCATGTCTTTCTCAGATACCAAATATGCAGTCAAAACTAGTGTTTTGTCGAAAAGCTGGATTGGCATTTGGAAATCTACCGTTTCTTGACTTCAACAGGAGCTCATTCTCAAAAAATCAGAGGTTCATAGATTTTGTTTACATGCTCATGTTTCTCAATAGTTGTGATATCGAGAGATTTAGTCTTTGCTGGGAGAACACTGCATATGATGACACGACGATAACACATGTTAATACATGGATCCCAGTTGTTGTTAAACATAACGTTCAAGAAGTAGTTATAAGCGTTAGCCACTATCAGCATGGAGCATATGAAATTCCTGATGAACTACTTAATTGTAAATCGCTGAGGAAATTGACAATAGAAGTGCATGATTATCATGTCCAATATGCATATATTGTTCTACCGAAATCAATGAGTTTACCTCGGCTCAAATTGTTGTCCAAAGCAAATTTAAAGGGGAAAAAAGAAAGATAAACAAAGGAAACTCAGTTCATGAGCACATTGATTGGAAGTTATGTGAAATGAAGAAGATAAACGAGATGAAGAACGTTGTCTTAGATTTTTATGTTTAAAGTCTATATTTTAAATTATTATTGTCTAGTTTTATGTATTGTAAAATGACTATGACTATCAATGATTAATTTGAAAATTTGCCTCGTATTGTTGAAAATTAAGCTTATATTATATTCTTAATTCAGCGTTACATTTTAATTAGACTTGCATTCAATTTTAACTAATAAAATAAGACAAATATTAAAACTTAATACTTAGACTTAAGTTGATAATTAAGAAATTAAAACATAAATATTGGATTATATCTGGGCAACCCTCTTAAAATCTAAAAACAACTTCTAAATTTGAAGTCTTTTCCGTTGATGTGACGATATCCGCACGACACTTTTGTTCAAGGTCCATCATGGTTTCACCATCCCTCATGTTTCGACCCGCTTGCTGAACTAAAGCAACATACTTAATAATTTCCTTATTGTTTGTATTGAAGCACTGACTCAACCCGTGGACGTCGTGATTGTTGAGGTTCATTGATTATTCTTGAAATCTCTCAAATATGTTATGCCAAAATAGTTAGGGCATGGAGTGCACCACCAATAATAGGATGATCAGTAAAAAAATACAATTCCTACAAATACATTCATCTTCCGCAATAGTAAATTTTCGACTCCGTCTTCTTATTTGATTTTGCACATTGTCTCGGTTAACAACTCTTTGATTTTTGGCAACATGTTGGTTTTCTATGAACTAAGTCATGTTAAAATTTTCAGCCATGCTTTTTAAAAATTTTGAAGAGTGATGAAAAGTATGGAAGATGTTTGAGTTTAAGAAATTCTAGAGAGTTTAAGAAATTCTAGAGAGATTTAAAAATTCTGGTGTGAGTTGAAATGATTTTGAAGTTTAGTATTTATAGAAGGAAAAATTATACCCATTGGATCATGAACTGCTGAATGATGATCAAACTGGCGAGCGCTAGAAAGACTAGCTATGGCGTTTTTCTGACAATCGATCGATGGACTTTTTATCGCTCGCTGGAAAGTCGGTCGTTTATGCCTAACTGGTATATTTGACACTTCGACAACAATTTCATTATAACTCTTAGCAACATTAAAGTTATTTTTTTCACTCGAACCTTTTATTTATGGCTTCTAAAGTTAATTTTTGTTTCCATCATCTAAACATGCTATAAAATTATGATGGAAGTAACCTATTTAGGCTGGTTCCTATGTACATACCGAATGGCGCAGTTTGTCACTTTTATTTCTACCATGGGTGTGGCAAAGTGATGCGAGAAACTGACTAACAAGCGATAAAGTCTCAATTGCTCAATGATCTAAAGAGTACTCGTTGGTCAGTTTAGCGTCATCCATGTAAAATTATCGGTTGACGCTATGGTCGTTGCTCGGTCTTTTATCATCAAACTTTCAATATTTCATCCCTTATAATTACTTAGTTCTGAACTCATTTCAACTCATACCTCTTCCATACTTTTCATAACACTTCTAATTTTTTTTAAAGAAAAATTCTTCAAAAAACTTTTTAAATATGAACACGGTTGAGTTTATAAAAAACTAACATACTGCCGAAAATCAAAAAGGTGTTAACCTAGCGGATGTGCAAAATCAAATAAGAAGCTGGAGTGCAAAATTTATTATTGGCAAAGATGAATGTATTTTACATGAATTATGTTTTTTTTACTCAACCGTTGGTGCACTCCAAGCCATGCCATTTTGGGAAAATATATTTTAAGAATGAACCTCCACGATTGTGATGCGAACGCGTTGATTGATATTTCAATGTAATCAATAAGGAGGCTAATTTGTATGTTGCTTTGGTAATGCAAACGGGTCTAAACATAAGGAATGGTGAAGGTGTTGTGGACCTTGAACAAAGGTGTTGGGCAGAGTGGCTCGGTGAAGGTGTTGTGGACCTTGAACAAAGGTGTTGGGCAGAGTGGCTCCACATCAAGGGAAAAGACTTCCAATATGGAAATTGTTATGAGATTTTAAGAGTGTTACCCAAATATAATCTTGTTTTTATGTTTTAGTTTCTTAATTGTCAACTCAAGTCTAAATGTCAGTTTTGATTAGTGTTTTTCTTAATTTATTAGTTAAATGTATGTTTTAGTTTATTTTAAGTCTGAATTAAGAATATAAGCTTAATCTTCAACAATACTTATTGAATTATATATAAGTCAAATTTTCAAATTTATAAACAAGTGCAATGGTGCGGATCCCATGTGCAATATTAATTCGAATTAATTTATAACATGCAAACTTCGAATTAATATTGCTCCATTTATAAACTAGATTTTAACAATTTAAAATAAAAAACTTTGGTAATAAAAATCTCGGACAATCTTCTTCATCTTATTTTCCTTATTCATTTCACATAACTTCTAATCAATTATCAATGTGCTCGTGATTTACTTGAATTACTTAGCAATCAGGACACGAGAATAAACATAAAGAGGCACAACATCATCTTCATCCATCCAAATTATCCGGTACTATTTAACTGGTGAGGTGAAACTGTTGGATGCCAAGGATGGGGTGGATTTGGTAGTGGTGGAGATAATCGGTACTTCCTAGTATGAATAATGGAGAGTTTCTATAGACCATTACATCATTGTTCCAATCTTGAATGTTTAGAAAGTTTAGAATTGCCCATAAGCACTCCCCTCTCAAGGAATGTTTAATGGCATATTTGTTACAAAAAACAGAAATTTTTGCTGCCCAAATTACATTGTCTCTCAATACTAAATTGAAAGCCCTAACTCTAAAATTAATATCAAACTTTATTGTGTTTTGAAAATCTGCGCTAATCTTGTATCTTTGTTCTCTGGCAGACGCACACTTTCCTACTAGAAGCAATAGAGTAGGTTCTGAATCACTTCTAAATGTTATTGTGTGTCCACTCCAATCTGCTACCCATTGAAAAGCTGCGTCCGCTCCAGCCGCCTCTAGTTGCTCTCTGGTGGTGCAGTTGGCATGCAAACCTCGAGCTTCTCTGGCAATTCCTGCATGGTCACACAAAGTTAGGCCTATTCCAGAATTTGCAGTAGAATTCATCATGGTTAAAGCAATATCTATTGTTATGTCCATGTTTCCTTCCTGTCCTTCCGTTTGATTTGTTGTAACCTTTGAAACTTCATCATTCTCAGGGTTGTAGTACAACAACTGCATTATATCATAGTCACTCTTCATGACTGTTGTGTAGCCATTTAGGTATTTGATTACATTGTTTACAATGTTAGTGCTATTCTAACCTTTTTTTTTTAAAATGTGACGTCACACCTAGCTTTCCAAATATGTCAGATTATTGTACTACAGAGAACATGCCAATCGATGCCATAGCTACCTCTATCCGGGTTATCAAAACAGTTCGTTAACCATTCATGAAAAGAAGTTGTTCCATTCTTTATGTAATTCATATCAAAATTAAAATGCATCCAAACCTGAGTAGCAAAGTTACAATCCAAAAATAAGTGAGTCAAAGTTTCATGTCCCTCCTTACAGAGGTTACAAATGGTGTTTATTTCTGGTATGACAGTCACCATTCTCATATTATTTGGTAAAATAACATTGGCTGCTTTCCAGATAAAGATTTTCACCGACGGAGTAATATTCATACTCCATATTTTGTTCCAGTAGTGGTTTACATTTCCATTTGAGTTGATCTTGTTATATAGAGAGTTAACAGAGAAGTTATCTTTTTCGCTTAGAGTCCAAATAGTGGTGTCTTCCCTATCAATTATAGGAACCTCTATTTCCTTTATTAGATCAATGGTTTGGTTATCAAAGCATTTTCTCAACTTATCCATGTCCCATTCCTTACTTGTAGTAAGTAAATCACACACCTTTCTGAGATCAGTTTCTACTGTTGGTTTTTGAATAGGAGGATTTTTTCCAGGGATCCAGCAATCATCCCAAATATCTATGTTTTTTCCATTTCCTATTTCCCAGAAACTATATTTTTTTATTTGATTGACACCTGTCAACAGACCCTTCCATATCCAGCTATTCTTTTGGGATCACTGTCAATGTGAAGTCGCAATTTGGGTAATATTTTGCTTTGAGTATGGAGGCACAAAGCGAGTCCGGTCTTTCTTTAAGTCTCTATCCCATCTTAGCTATCATAGCTAAATTAAAGTTTTTTAAATCTTTTATACCTAAGCCTCCTTCCTCTAAAGATTTGCAAAATGATTTCCAGTTTTTTAGGCATACCCCTTTCTTACCATTCTCATTCAAGCCCTTTTCATTTTTTCCCCACCAAAAATCCTTTTGAATCTTTCTTATATCTTTGCATATTATAACTGGAACTTTAAAACAATTCATTTGGTAAACATACAAAGAAGAAGTTACATTTTTCACCATAACAGTTTTCCCCGCATTGTTTAAGTGGCTATTTTCCAACTTAGAAGCTTATTTTTCATTTTTTTCAACCAAAGGTGCGAAACATTCTATTTTTGATCGGTTAGTAAACAAAGGAGAACCAAGATATTTGTCTGTTAGGTGGATTGCAGTTATTCCTAGGATCTCTTTCACTCTATGTCTGATGCTAGTGTCGGTTTTAGGGCTAAAGAAAACACCCAATTTATTTAGGTTAATCAGTTGACCCGACACTGCCCCAAATTCAGTGAAAAGTTTCACCAAGTTATGACAAGTTGATTCAGTAACTTTACAGAATAAAAGACAGTCATCGGCGAAGAGCAGATGACTAATGGAAGGTGCCTGATGAACAATTTGTATGCCTTTGATTAGCCCAGAGTTTTCAGCATGCATTATTTTTCTGGAGAGAGCCTCCATACAAAATAAAAACAAGTAGGGTGAGAGTGGATCTCCTTGTCTTAAACCCCTGGTAGGTTTGAAGAACTCAGTCGGAGAACCATTAATGAGAACAGACAGAGTAGTTGTTGATATACACTGATAGACTAGATTACACCATTGAGAGTTAAATCCCATTTTTGTCATAATTTGAATTAGAAAGTCCCATTCCACTCTGTCGAAAGCTTTTGACATATCAATTTTAAGCCCCATGAACCCTATTTTTGATTTTGAATTTTTCATTTTATGTATAATTTCGTGAGCAATCGTAATGTTTTCAGCTATCTGCCTTCCAGGTATGAAGGCGGATTGGTATGGGGAGATTACTTTCTCCAACAAAGTTTTCATTCTACCAGCCATTAGTTTTGAAATGATTTTGTATGAAGTATTAGCCAAAGCTATGGGTCTGAATTCCCCTGGAGTTACCGGGTTAAGAGTCTTCGGGATTAGAGAAGTGAACGAGGCATTCATTTCCTTAGAAATATTTCCACTTACGAAGAAAGATTGGACCATGTTTATTAAATCAGGTCCAACAATTTCCCAGTTTTGTTTTGAAAAAATTTGGCGGAAAGCCATCTGGTCCCGGATTTTTGTCTGGTTCCATAGAAAACAGAGTTTTCTTAATTTCAACCTCTAAAGGGGTTGAGCAAAGCATATCATTGTCAAGCTGAGATATGCAAGGAGGTATTAGATTAAGCATATCATTGTCTATAGAAGGGTTAACAGTGGTAGCTATTCTTTGAAAGTGGCTAGTAATACACTCAGCAATTTCATTTCTGGTATTTAGCCATTCCTCTTTATCATTTTCCAGGGTTTCAATTATGTTCCTTTTAAACCTTCTCTTTGCTTTACTATGGAAATACTTCGTGTTTCTGTCACCTAAAGCTAAGTTCTGGTCTCTACTCTTATCCTTCCAAAAAAATTCTTTTATGGCATACCATTTCGCAAGGTCTCTTCTCTTGTCGGCAAGGTCAGAACTTTTAGTAGTATAACTTCGTCTTTTGTTTATCTTTTCTAAATCCTTTTAAATATTCTCTATGTTACTATTGATGTTTCCAAAACTTTTTCTATTCCATAGTCTAAGAATGTATTTGACAGTGGCAAGCTTTTTGTTAACTTTGAAAGCTGGAGATCCCCTTACCTGAGTATTCCAACTTTTATGAATAAGGGGTTTGCATTCTTCGTGCTTAATCCACTCACCAAAGTACTTGAATGGGGTGGCCCCATCATTCCAATGGTTGTAAGTATTAAGACGAATAGGTACATGGTCAAAAGCAAGAGGACCCAGATGCTTAATGCTAGAGTTAGGGAATTTTCTGTTCCATTTGGAGTTAACCAAGGCCCTGTCCAATCTTTGTTCTATGTTTTGAGTATCATTCCTGTGATTATTCCAAGTAAAAGTGTACCCCGAAAAACCTAGATCTATCAGATTACATTTGTTTATTAGATTGTTAAAGATTTTTGCCTCATTCTTTTTAAAAGGAAATCTACTATTTTTTTCCTGTTCATGAAGAACCACATTCAAATCACCAATTATTATCCAAGGTTTGTTCATATTAGCTGCCATATCTTTTATTATTTTCCAAGATTGCAGTTTAAATCGCCTGTATGGACTCCCATAAAAGCATGTGAGAACCCAACTAGTGTCATTTATATGATTTGTAACAGTTGCATTAATGTGATTGTGAGCATAATCATTTATTTGAATTATCACATTATTCTTCCAGATAAGGCAGAGACCACCTGCGCTTCCCCTTGGAGGTACAAGATGGTAGTTATAAACATTTACGTTTCTCAAAATTGTATGCATTTCTTTATTTTGTTGTTTAGTTTCGGATAAGAAGAGAATGTCTGGGTTTTCTTTGTTTAAAGTATCTAACAGACTATTCCTAGCATCTAATTTCCCTAAACCTTGGCAATTCCAAGCAATCAAGCTTATAAACTGCCAGAAATAGGAAACAACAGGATATGTAAACATTTCGAGCACAATATAATATTTAAAATTCATATGGATGTGTATCCTAATCTCATGCTCATGCTTGCTATCAGTGTGTTTACTAATTCTAGTTTTATAGAAAGTATTAGTTTCAAGTTTTGTACTTACCTTCTCTGTTCAAGAATGATCCAACAATATCTTTGTGACCAAATCAGCCTTACAAACTTTGTTTTGTAGTCTCCTAAACTTCCAAAAACTGTAGGATTTAGAGAACAGGCTATGGAGAGTCATAGAAAGACTATGGGACAGTCACCTGAAAAGGGGTAAAAGAGTAAAATCAGAAAGCAATTTGGGCGAGAAGAGCTACCAAAGATAATCAATAGTAAGAAAATTGATGCGATAGATCAAAATTCAGAAGAGCTAGAGAAATAATTGAATAATTAAAGAGGCAAAGAGTCTAATTAGATCCGGTAAATTAATAAGAAATGAACCCAAAATCAGTTAATAATTATAGCTAAAAGAGTTAAAGCAATGGAATATCTAACTTTAAGAACAATTAGAGAAATAGATCTGATAAAGAAAATTTATAGAAGCATGAAGATGATAGGTGCACTAATAAGTATTAAAAAATCAAAGCTAGTAAAAGGGATCACAACAAAGGTTAGAAAAAGAGAGCGATGAAGATGCAGATGAAGGTGTCTGAAAAAGCCTTCGGCTAGAGTCTTGAATTTGTAAGTAACATGAGATTTTATTGCCGAAAGAGGTGTCTTTGGTAACTGATGATGGTTTCGGTGACTCTGTAGCTTAGAAAAAACAGTCTTCAGTATCTTCGGTAGTATTCTTAGTGTCTTCGAAGTCTTTCAATAATCAGATCTAACGGTGTCTTAGTAGCAAATGTAATCCAAAGTGTCTTTGTAACTGATGAGTAAAGGTCTGAAGGACATATAGGTCTTTGAAACTTGAGATGAAAATTATTTGTGGTGGGTTTCGGTAGTCATCACCGTCAGTGACGGTGGTTACTGGCTATATTACGGTGGTTATTGGCTTTGATTTACAATAAAAACTTCATATATTAATAGCCTTAGGACTTCACAAAATTATTAATATATGGAGTTTATTAATATACGGAGGTATACCAAAAAAAATTGCTCGACAAAAAGCTTTAAACATGCTCGATAACTTGGAAATATTTTGGCTTTAACAAGAAGGTGCACATAGTAACGAGGTCTTACGCATATGCAAATCAGAAGATGAGATAACAATCCAAAAAATTACATCCTTTTCTCAAACAACTATGGATACATATTTTTCTTTATCTTAAATTTTGATGTAACAAGACCTATAATTTTCCAATTTTGTCTATTATATTAATATATGGAGGTAAATTCTTATGGTTGGACTAGAAAAATCTATTAATATTAAAATGTGGAGTTTATTACTATTTATAACTGGCCCAAGTTGGGACCATGATTTTTTATTAATATATGAAATTTATTAATATATGGAGTATCAATATACGGAGTTTTTACTGTAGTTGTTTTAGCGGTGGCGAAAAAGTCGCAATTTTAGAGGACAGAGGAGGGAGGAAAAAAATGATCAACTATTAAACACACAATTTTTTACGAAAACTAAACGAATAAATCCTGGATCAATAATCAAACATAAAATACAGTTCACCTAATGGGTATTTATTAATTAATCATACATACACTAACTTTATATGTAGATTATAAATTAAAGTACGTACTTGAACTGATGGAAATTAGGAGGATGGACGCTGTGAGGAGCAGTATAGCGATTAATATCATTGGCTGAGTTCTTTTCCTACCCGTTAGCGACTCCATTGCTCTGAAACAAAATGAATTGCACTTAAGAGTATAACTTTTAGTTTCGGCTTAATTGGCATAAGGGCTAGTGCTTGGTCCCTGGTAGGGTCATTAGAAAAACTAAGAAAAGAAATGTGTGATGGGAAACTACGGCGGCTCAGTTTAGATACAAAAGATAACTACTAGCTTTGAATCTATGATAACTGCTAAGTCTTTGGGTCTTGTACAATTACAAATTGTGGCTATAGTTGTCTCTGGGTACACTTTCAAAAACGTTACGAAATCAACTATGTCATGAGAATGGGAAGGGGAGGGATCGGCTCATGGTCTTAGATTATGTGGCTGGTTCGAGGCCTACCATTAAAAGAAAAAAATGGATCATTTTTGAGGTAATTTAAAAATACTTTAATTAACTATTTTCGTTAGTGTTTAATGTATTCCTAATCAATTAGTGTTCATTCAGGTGATCCGTAAATATTTTATCTCATTATCCTAAAAATCAACTAACGGTAATTGAACATCAAAACATGATAAAATTTTGACTTTTTTTATAAAAACATCAACCAAAAATCGGTGGATGTCTATTCCATCGTAGGACAATTCTAGGTTGATGTTCCTCGTGAAGAACACTTAGAATCGGTAGACATTTAGTTGCACTAGTATTTCTAGTGTTTGTTTTGAGATTGGATGTTTCTTCCATGCTATCATCATCGCCATAGTTATTTAAGACACATTTGCTTTTTCTGTTCTTTTCTAACCTTAGATCCGTCTATATGACCCAATATGACGGGTTGACCGCTAATAACTCAGCTTTTTACCACTCGCCCGTTTTGTGTTTTTTGTTTTGTTGGTTTTCTTTTTTTCTTTTCTTTTTTTAAATAAAAGAGGGTATACTAAAAAAGATATTTACGAAAAGTGATAAGTTATGGGTATAATGCGCGATGCAATGATCGACTTGTAAAATAACTACGTTCTCCCAATAGAACAAGACATGTGAAGCAGGAAAATTATGAAATATTAATTCTACAAATGTTTTTAATAAAAAGCAAAATTTCATTTAAATCTTTATGTCTAGACCCATGAAGGTGCGCATTTTTCTCTTTCCACACCTCCCACATCGCAAAATGCAGAAGAATACAAATAGTTTTAAGAACACCATTGTGATTTCTAGTGTTTCAAACTTTTAATTGTTGATGTACAATCCCTGCACAAACCCAACTAACTTTGCTAGCGTCAATCAAATGATTCTAAATGAAGTGACTGAACTCGCAATGAAAGAGCAGCATGTTACAAAGCAAACATATATTGGAGTTGATTACTACTCATGTATGTTGCAGCATCGCCCTTGTTGGGATGAAATCTTGTAATGTGGCCCATTCAAAAAATTGTATTATTGGAGGTGTTAAAGCAGTGCTCGGTTGAACCCACAAGTTTTGATATCTCAAGCTTGTTTTAAATGTTAGTAGATCAAAACCATATCTTGAAATCTAATCCACTCAGTCAAATCTCGGACTAGGTTTGAGTTTGGTAGTTGAGAATTAAACATCGAGACAGAAGATCGACAAAGACATTTGACGAACTTCATTATTCAGGATTGTGAAGATTAAACCATTCTATTTTACTCACTATCTTACCATTTTATCTTTTGAGACTACGTCGTATGACTTATAGTAGATTTATCGCAAAGAATAAATTTTAAGTCAAGCTTATGTCTTGTTAAACATCTCTGAAAATGATTCAAGCATAGATGTTCAAAGATCCTTAACAGTATTAGTTCGAAACAAATTATTATTCAGGAATTAATTTGTGGATCAATTGAAAGTTTCCCATGCAAATGATCATTTGGAAATATTTCAAACATCAAAAGAGAGAAATTCAGAACTTCTAAAATTTCAGATCAGGGTAGGTTGGCGAACCAGTTCGCAAACCATAGATATTTGAGTTTCAGAAATACAAGGAAGGTTGGCGAACCAGTTCACAAACCGCAAGTCCAGTTGGGGACAGTTCACGAACCCGGTTCACGAACGTGATGAACCCAATTTTCAAGTTGGTATAAAATGCTAGGAGTTGGCGAACCCAGTTCACGAACCACATCCATCTGAGTTCTCGAGACGAGTAGGATTCGCGAACCCTGAAAAGGAGAGGGTAACTAGTACACCACCAACTTTTTCATACAGGAACCTATGCAGATAATCCTTTTATAATCTATATGTTCGGTTTTGAAACTGTATTTAAGATTTTTTAACAAGGTGAACCTAGCATATATCCGAACTGTTCATGAACCGAATTCCAAAAGAACAAGTCTTGTAATATATATATTTCAAGATACGAATTCAACAAGAACGAGTCTTGTAGGTCTTTTACAGTTGAGTTAATACTATCTAGGTTTAGATATGTATAACATGTGAAATTTCAATTATAAAGTCGATGAGCTTGGAGACGATTTGGTTGCCTTTTTGAAGAGATTGAGGAATTGTATTGCTGGCCATGACTTTAATGTGAAAGTCGGTAATTACTTACTTCATAGAATAAGGCTCGTTATCCAGAAAGGCGTTGGTGCCCAGCTTGTTGCAAGGCTACCAACCAACTCTCTATAATCAACTTTTATGATTATAATAATATTACCAACTAATATTTTTTTATAAAGATAAATCAATATAATACGGAAAATAAATAACACATACACCAAATTATTGTTGATGAGGAAAATTACAATCTTGTAGAAAAACTGATAGACACATTTTTGTGTCTGAATTGTCCTTAGTGTCTCTATTGTTAGTGATTGATTTTGTACTTATTATGGTGTTTTTATGTTTGAGTAAGTGTTTTTGGAGAAATACACTTGTGTGGAAAAAATTACTCAAAAAGTGCTATTTGGACCCCCGGAGGAAAGTACTAAAGCACCCTCATTTTTGATAAGGGCACCCTCAAGCCCCCCCCCCCCCCAAGTTGTTAAAGGCACCCCTGTTTTGGATCATGGCACTTCATCTTCAACATTTCAAAATGGACTTTTAGCGGGAAATCTCACAGGCGACTGGCAGAATTAGGGTTCACCTTTTGGAGGTGATTTCATGAGATTCAATTGCTGATTTTTGTTGGGTCGGCTCTTCAGCTAGACAGGGATGGTATGGGCTTTGGAATTAGTTAAATATGGCTGGATAATCCATTCGGAGCAAGACAGGGGAGAATGATATTCACGGGATTTTTTAACGTGATTTGGTCGGATTTCTGCATTGAACTTCAACATGATTTGTTGCCTATTTTGGATTGATACCACCCTGTTACGACTAAACAGGGATGGTAAAGTCCGTTATTTTCAAAAGAAAAGGAAGAGGAGGTACGTGGAGAGATAACAAAGGTATTGTCGGGTTTTCCTCATACTGTCACGAGTTGGTTGAAACATTACGTGTGTTGCCGCGTGTTTGGATGAAGATTTAATGAGATTGGAGTGTGCCAGAGAAAGAAAATATTTCAAGAATATTTTTCTTTACTGCCCGAGTTATGAAGATTATTTGGAGTAATGGGGAGGATTTGCCCTGTTGAGTATAAATAGACTCTTGGGGTATCACAGAGGGGGACGAAGAGTTTGGAAGTAGTTCAGAGCATTACATAACCAAAAAATCAAAGTTGCAGAGTATAGCCATTGTTGATGCTGAAGAAGAAAACGAAGAACATAAGACCCTTAAAGACAGTCGTTGTGCTATAGTGACTGTGGCAGTTCTTTTCTATCCTTCACTGTAACAGTTATTTGTAACAATAATAAGTGTTGCCAAACCTGGTTTTATTATTTTTCTCCCATTTCATCATTTGTAAACCATTTTTGAGCATAAATGAAATCAACTTTTGAGCGTGTTTCCATCATGATGAGAGGCTAAAATTTCCCGGGTGACCAAGGCAATGGAGGAAACTATTCACTCATGTTTGATTGGAAATTTCTTTTTACAATTTATTTAATTATTTACTTTATTTAATTCACTAAGATCAACTTAAAGATAAAAATGGTTTTCTTAATTAGTTGTGAATCAATTTGATGTATTATGCTTAGAATAAATTCTTTGATAATTCATGCTTAAGGATTACAATTTATTATTTGGACACCTTATAGATTAATAGTGAATTAACGAGAAAAGAGCTTAATAATAATTCTTGAAATATTATTATAAACCAATCAACTAGAAGGAATAGTGAAACCCTGAGCTTTGGTCTATTTTTAAATCTTTATATCACTTTTTATTTTGAGTTTGCCATAATTTAGTTTTATAATTAAGTCTAAAAATCTGCTTTTACAAGTCTTGAACGAACCATATTACTTACCACTTCTACAATCACTGTAAAAATACCACCAATTTTTGGCGCCGCCGACGCGGACTTGTTTTTAAGTTAGAGTTTTTTAGATTTATTTTTTTTAGGTTTTATTTTTATTTTAACTTTGTTCTATTTTACGTTTCTTTGGGTATTTATCTTTGTGCTATAGGTTTGGAATTTGGATCGAAAAGAAATTGAGCCAAAGACTTTGGTGACTAAAAGACTTGGAGTTAAAGATAAAAGATAAAAGAAAAGGAAAAAAGACAACGAATTTTATTTATTTTAGATTTTTAGATTTTAGTTTTTTTTTTTTTTTTTTTTTTTTTAGATATTCTTTAGATTTTGTTTTTAGAAATTGTATTAGGATATCTTTTATTTTTTGTAAATTTTCTTTTATTTTGCACTTTCCTTTTTGGACACTGGACATTGGGACATTATTTTTATTTTTAAACCCTAAGGAAGGGTAAAATTAAATATAAACTATTTGCAGCGAAGGACGGCAATTACGATATTGCCTCGGCCCCTCGGCTTCGTACATGACATAGGGGTCGTGGCCCGAGTCGACTATAACGGTTCATCTCCCGTCTAGAACGGGAGGTAAGTTTTTCTAAACACCCGTGAATCCCCTGTCAGTGGGTTTATTATCTTCATTCGTATGCTTATATGTTGAGGACTGAAACTGGTTTAATTTCCTAGTAAAGAGCAAGGCCTGGCCATACAAAATAAGGGTTCGGATTTCATCACCGTTCTCTTCTTGCCCGCCTTAGGAACACACAACATACGCGAACCCAAGCTAAAAATACTGACTAGAACGAGACCGATAGGGTAACGAGCTAAATAGAAAAGTCGTTCGAAAAATATTGGTTGCTCTTTTAAGCATACTTCGAAGTTCATGATGGTTAAATGTAATTTGAGCGTGCCGCCTTGTAACCCGAGGAAACGTTTGCTAGTGAGGCCTGGGTGTAAAAGCTCCGTTGAGCTTCCCTTGTCTCTATTTAACTTACTTTAACTCAGATTGATTCCAGAGAGGTTTGCTTAAATTGTAACGAATTTCCCTTCGAAAGAATAGAAGCTGGTCTAGAAAAAATCTAAGTGGAGCCATCATGCTTTTTGTTTGCTAGAAATCAGTAGGTTTGTTGTGGTGGAGTCATCCTTTGAAAAGACGAGGGTACCCAAATATACCTCAATCTAAAACTTTTCCACCTATAAGTCCTTTCTCCGAAAGTGATTGTCCATGAACTGAGTCGAGACAATACAATTAATCGGTTCACACTTCGTGTGATCGTCTATGGATACGAGATCGAGACAATACGACAACAAGATAACTTGTGTGATTGACTATGGATACAAGATCGAGACAATACAACAACGAAGTATGTTTACTTGATAATAGGTTCGGACTTAACCAAACACTATAGGATTGCTATCAAGTAAATAGGAATTAACGTTTGTGTATTTTACTTCTAATTATAATAAAACAATTATAATTGCGGAAATAGAAAAGTAAAAGACACAGCAATATTTTGTTAACGAGGAAACCGCAAATGCAGAAAAACCCCGGGACCTAGTCCAGAATTGAATACTCTCAGAATTAAGCCGCTATACAAAATCAAACCAACTTCGTATAGTTGAGACCAAGCAACTAAACCTATAGTTCACCTAGTTCCCTCAGTATCCATGCGCCTCCAACTTGTAAATAAGTCACGCACTTGGAACAATTCCTTTGGTTCGTATTCCAAACAGTAAAGGAACAACAAATATGTTAGGTAACAACTCTTTTCAAACAACGTGATATGAGTGTGACAAAGGCTCTTCCGTTTAACCAATAAACTCCTTTGTCGGGTCCTTAAATCAATCTCTCAACAACTACCGAAGTCATTGTTAGACTATGCAATCAATACTATTAATCACAAAGAAGTGTATTGATGTCGATCTACTCAACTAATCAATCCAATCTATCACAAAGATAAACCGATTATAGTTGGATCCCTTTCCAGCCGAAACAAGTATTGTGCACACCAAAGATTATGAACCCAAAAAGTCTTCTTGTCTTCAAATCTTCTTTAATCTTCAATCAGCCCCTGCATACAATCAACTTGAATCTCTTGTGATCAATCACACACAAAACGGAGCCTGTTAACGTTGGATTATCACAAGACGTCTTTAGATCTACAAACAGTCTAAAGATCCCCGTCGAAACTTCGATCTAGTTTGAGTGAATCTTATAACATAAGAGAAGATTCTCAAGCATAAGCAAACTAGGTGCAATCAAAGTTCAACAATTGTTAGTCAATCAAATCAATCGAAAACTAATAATAAACTGCAATTATCTAGTTTCCCACCAACGGTACTAATAGAGCTTCTCAATCCCAAAGAAGTCTTTAAACTGCGCAGCCATAAGAGATTTCGCCTAATTATGTTACTTTCCTTTCCGAATAGGCGGCTCCACCAGTAACAACACAACTAGATAGTTTTGCTGGCTCTGAGGATTAGTTTGCTTGAAATGCAAACTTCAATATTTATAGACCAAGGAAGTTTGGACACCAAGGAATTTCCAAAACCGAATATTCTCAAAGATATGCAATAAACACAAAATCGGTTTTCATAACTCCTGGAAATGCACTGTCCAAATATTGACCGAAATCCCAATAGAAAAATCTATAATTAGTAAATGCACATTACTAATTATTATTTTCTAAAGATATGCATTTAATTGCTGGAAATTAAATAGCATATAAAAACTAAGAAACCTTAAATAAAAGATTCTCAATTTATTTCGATCCTGGGATTCTCCTTTAGCTATTAAGGAATATCTTTGAACAATTAATGATAATAGTTACTGCACATATTCAAAGTATGTCGACATCTTTACTTTGCAAGTCCTTTTTCATACTAACAATCTTGGAAACGATTTGCCACACTTCCAAACAAGTTTAGAATTGGTTCGTCTGAATTCCAAGAACTATGTGATTGATTATCATATCAAATCACCAATCATGGGTTTCACGGTTTTACTAAAACGAGTTCGGTTCTACCTCCATGTGAGTACTGTGCATATTCACGCTAGTTACCAAAATTCGGTTGACTAGGTACTAGGATCGGTTCCCCACAACTTATGGTAACTACCTGTATTCGGTTGCACATGTCCATAGGATCGGTTCCCCCAAAACTACAAACTTGTTGCACATGTTCATAGGATCGGTTCCCTATCTACTAAAAATGTGTTGTACCTCTTACAAGGATCGATTCCCTCTTGTAAATTTGTTGCACCTCTTACTAGTTCCCTAATGACTAGATAAAAGTTGTTATTTACAAGGCATCGATCATACCATCTTGAGTGATTACTTAAGATCGGTTTCACTAATAAAAGTCATACCTATACATAAGTCAGGCCTTGTGAATAGTTTTACCAAGATACATAAACAAGTTTATGAGCGGTTATACTAAACACACATATTGGTAATTCAAAATTGATTTACAATGAATAACAATACAAATAAGCCTAGCGATTTCCCTTTCGATTCACAAAACAAGTTTATGAACTTACTTCCTTTAAACGAATGTAAAACATTGTTTCCTAGGATGAAATCTTCACTCATACCCATACATAATCACAATAGCATTCATATGATCATGTCGATGTCTTATATACAAAGTTTAATGGTTAAGCAATAAACTTCGTATTGTATTCCTTAATACTATGTCTAACTAGAGTATCATACACAGCTTCGCAGTTATGTTTTCAATATGCACGACTTGAAAGATACGTTAGGGAATGAAACAGTTCAAGTCAAATATTACTAACCTCAAGAGGAAGGATGATGTTGTCGATGTAGCTCCATACTTCTTCACATTCTTCAAGTCTTCATGTAATACTTGTAAGTCGCATATCCTAACACTCTCAAGCTAACCTATACGATGGTGACTCTAGTATATAATCAAGCGACTCTTTAAATGAGTTTTGATTCACTAAAATATGACAACCAAACTTGACATACCAACGCTTGGTGGGTTCAACCGAGTATTGCTCTAACATCCTTGTTTGTGTTTGCATAGAACTTCCTTCCTTTTAGGACTTTTCTTTTTAATTTTGTTTTTCTAGTGTATGCCCGAGGTTATTAGAGAGCGGGATTGGAAAAGAGACAATCTAGGTCGATTGATTGAAAAACCTAGTAGTTTTTCTTTTGAAAGCGGGGAGGTCGAAGACTCTTTTTTTGAGAGCCTTGTTTTCGGAAACTTCAGTTTTGAGAATCTATCTCTTCGTGAGGAAAGTACCCCTAGTACTTCAGCTGTGCCAGCAATGGCTACTTTGAAAGATTACATGTACCCAACTAGGACCAACCGACCATCATGCATTAAATTTCCAACCTCTACAGCTAATTATGAGTTGAAACCTGGTATTCTTCAGATTATCCCTATATTCTTAGGAAAAGATGATGAAAACCCTTACTTTCATGTTAGGGACTTTGAAGAAATTTATGGAACAATTAAGATTAAAGACCTTAGTGATGAAGTCTTGAAACTTAGGATGTTCCCATTTCCCTTGAGAGATAAAGCCAAGTCATGTCTGCATAACCTACCATCTGAGTTTATAGAAACATGGAACGAACTTACTGCTGCTTTCTACTTAAAGTTTTACCCTAAGCATAGTACCGCATCTGTTAGGAAGAAAATTAGTTCTAGTGTGCAACAAGAAGGAGAATTTTTTTATATGTTTTTATAGAGATTTAATGATCTCTTGTCGCAATGTCCTCACCATGGGTTCGCGAAAATGAAACTAGTTGAAATTCTTTATGACGGTTTAGAATATTCGACCAAAGCCATGGTCGAGTCTCTATGCGCTGGTAGGTTCCAAAATAAAACTACTAATGAACTTATACCTTTTTAGAAGAAGTGGCTGAAAAGTCACAATAGTGGGAGTCTTGTGTTGAACCCCCTAAAAGACTCTTGGTTAATAGAAGTAGCACAAATGTGGTAGATAAAAGTTTTGTGTCAGATGCTAAGTTTGCTGCTTTGTCTAGAAGGTTAAAAACTTTGGAATTGGGTCAGTCTAAACATATGTCTCTTGTTGAACTTGATGATGGGATTAGAGCATCTCAAGTCTCTAGTTGTGGAATAGAGCCCAACAACTCATTTTGGGAAGGTCAGGTTAGTGAAGAGCAAGCCCATGCTCTCTACAACAACTCTAGGTTTGAAAACCGTCAGAAGTTTAACCCATACTCAGAAACCTACAACCCTGGTTGGAGAAACCATCCTAATTTATCTTGGTCTAAGGGCCAGAGTCAAGGTCAGTCTAGTAATTCTCAGCCTCCCCCAGGTTTTGGTTATAATAAGAATCCTTCAGGTCAAGCCCAGTTCCAAAACCCTTCTGAGAATAAAATGACTAGCTTTGAGAATCTCTTAGTATATTGACAAAAAGCCAAGATATGTTAGTTAAGAGCCAGTTTAGTTTTTAACAGGCAACCGAACAAAATTTTCAAACTACTAATCAGACTCTTGCTAAGTTAGAACTTCAAGTTAGTCAAATAGCTAAGACTTTAAGTGAAAGAGATAACGGAAGTTTCCCTAGTCAACCACAACCCAATCCTAGAGGAGTTCATCAAATATCTTTAGTTGGTGAGAAATCATCAAACCCTGTGAATTCAATAACAACCCTTAGGAATGGTAAAACAGTAGACAATAAGGTAGCCATGCCTAGTGGACATACTGTAGTTCCACCTTCTACTTCCTAAGAGGACCCCATAGCTGAGGAAACTGAAACAATCTCGAAGGATTCCCAAGAAATTCCTGATATGACTACCTTTGTGCCTAGAGCCCCATTATCCACAATTGCTAGCCTCAACAAAGAAAGAGTTAACTTTCAACGAGATAATGGAAACATCTAAGCAGGTGAACATCAACATTCCGTTATTAGAAGCAATTAGGCAAATGCCTGCTTATGCCAAGTTCCTTAAAGATCTTTGTACACGAAAGCGTAAGCTTAATGTCCATAAGAAAGCCTTTTTAGCTGGTCAAGTAAGTTCAATTCTTCTGAACCAAACCCCCCTAAGTATAAGGACCCTGGATGACCCACCATATCTTGTGCGATTGGTAATCACATGGTTGATAAAGCATTACTTGACTTAGGAGCTAGTGTTAACTTATTTCCGTATCATGTATACACCCGGCTAGGTCTTGGTAAGTTGAAGCCGACTAAAATGACACTATAATTAGCTGATAGGTCCGTCAAAGTCCATCGTGGTGTCATAGAAGATGTTCTTATTGAGGTTGATAGATTCATATATCCATTGGGTTTTTTTTTCTAGATACCCAGCCTATTCAGGATTCAAGTGCTCAAATACCGGCGATTTTAGGTCGCCCATTCTTAGCCACATCTAATGCTGTCATCAATTATATAACCGGACTTATGAACATATCTTTTGGTAATATGACTACTGAGCTAAATGTCTTTAATGTTATTAAGTCTTCTAAAATGGATGATTTAGAAGTGGTGAACATGATTAGCACTTTAGTTCCTGATCCTTTAGTCTGCACTATGTTTGATAATCCATTATTTGATGAACCTTTCAGTGATTCGGAGGTAGTAACCATGACGAACACATTAGTTGATGAACCTATGCTAGAGATTTTATTTGATAATCCCTTATATGATGATGTTGTTTATTTAGATGACCAGTCTCCCAAAGAAGCTAGTTATTGTGCTGACTTTATGGACCCTTGAATCCATCCCATAGATTTTGGTCCATTTGAGGATATTTTTCACCCTAACTTTGGGGGTAATGATGATTCTGGCGATCGTCAAGTATCCCTAATTGAAGTCCCTAACTTGGGACTTGAGCTTTGTGCGTCTAAGATATTACTTGAGTTTCTTCAAACTCTGCTACCCGATCCTCCAGATAATATCCATGAAGAAACCCAGTTCTTAGAGACATGTCATTCGGTTGAACCTGTTTTCCTAAACACTTATATAGAACCCAAAGAGACACCCCAGATAAATCTAGTTGCCTTGAGGAAAGCCCTAGATCAAGTTATGCTCCGTCTGCTTATTTTTCTAATCCAAGATTGTAGTCTTTCATTTGTGTCTGCTCTATTTGGTTCTGAGGACCCACAACTATTTCGGCTATTGGTATACGACTTTGAATGGTGATAAAAAAATTTGAGGTTTTTGATGTCTAGCTAAAGACTTTAAATTTAGCATTTTCTGGGAGGCACCCACTCTCATGCATACGGTAATATCATTCCTTAATTTTTTTTCCCTCAAGTGGTAACAGTTTCTCCTTGTTCATGTTTTTAATTTTATCTTTAGAACATTGAGGACAATGTTAGATTTAAGTTTGGGGGTGGGGAAGAAACTTTTTGTTAGCTTTTAATTGCAATAATTAAACTCCAGAGCCTAGAAATTTATGCCTATTAAGGTTGGCACTAACCAATCTAAGTGGATGGAAACATCTTGGTTGTAGGAGTTGAGGAACCAATCTGAGTGGATGGAAACATCTAAATAGAGTCTATTCATAAAAGCACAGAGCTCAGGTGTTAGAAATAACATGGTAGTTTCGCCATATCTCGTTGAGTCATTTTCACCTTCTGTTTTTATTCTTCTTTTCTTTTCAGTGATTTGGTGGGGGCGCACGAATCAAGTTGTTACCATTGCTAGGGTGAAATAGAGTGATTGAGATACCCATAGAGCTCTGTCACTTATATATGATTTGGTGGGGCGCACGAATCTATTCATATGATTTGTTGACTCCGGATATGATGTCCATAGTGCGACTTTCTGAGTAGAGCTCTGTCACTTATATATGAATTTTAGTATGTGATGTGAAATTTTAGTTGTAGTGAAAGTGGTGAGTAAAGTTCGTTCAACTCGGGCTTGTGAAGGATTTTTGAGAATTAAATAAAATTGTTTCAACAATAATAAGAAAATACCGAGACTCTGGATTCCACCATTGACCAATTAATTGATAAACTCTAATCAATATTCATGCAATATTCTTCTTTAAAGTGATTCTAATATTTGCCTCTAATAGATCTTTGAAGTAGTAGTTGTAATCACAAAGCATGAAACATCAAAAGTTTTAAAACCTAGCATGTTCCATCAAAACAACTCACAACTACTCAATAAAAATCAATTTTTCTTTTAAGTTCTATGCAAATAATCATGTAAAATAATTGCAATAAATAATTAAAATAGAACTATACCACTTTTCATGGAACAATGGCTTCCTCCGTCGCCTCGACTAAGGGGTTTAGCTCCTCATTTTAATCGTGTTCTCAAAATACATGTTCTCAAAAATTGATTACAAGAGAGAAAAGGGTATACTGTAGTCGCTGAAAGTCTAATACAGAGGACGAAATCGTTGCTGAAGAGCTTCGGTGACTGCAGGATGATGCGACCGTAACTCGTTGTCACTGAAAATAAGTCTGCCTCTGCAACTTTCTTTTTCCGCTGTTCTATGTTCTTCGTCTTCTCCGGCAACAGTAGCAGCAGCAGAACCCGATCTTCTTCTAATGATTTTTCTGGCTTCTCTAAGGCTCTAAACTTTCCCCTAAGGTCTTGGTTACCTTCCTAGGACTCGAACCAACCCTTTTATACATAGTAGAGCAAAGAAAATTCGAGAATAACTTTGGTTTTTTTCCTCCACAACAAGTTGCGATATTTCTTTTTTTCCTTATGTTTCACGTGTTCTCAGCTGTCCAAACTCCTCCCGTGATAGAAACAAATCTCTAAGAAGAGTTTCCTTCCTCTTCTTCACGTAAGTTTCCAAAAATAAACCAAGAAACTTGCCCAAAATAAACCGTGATATTTTTAACCTTTTTTCGCTTCCAATTCGAGTTCTAGCCACTTTGGATCCATTCCAACACATTTACCTCGCCTGTTAAGTCCATAGGAACAAACCCAATCAAATTCAGCCCTTTAATCTCCATAAAAATCGATCAACAATCCATCCACAAAATCGTCTGTGAAAGAAACAAATTCCCGCCATTTTTCTGTTTTTGAAAACGTGAAGAAATGTGACCTCCCCCTATCCAGTCCCGGTCTGTACTTAGCAGCTGCTTGGAAATGGGTTACCCCTTATCCAAGATGAGAGTCTGAATAGCAAATGTCCTCCCAGGAGCCTTTAACAACTTTTCGAGCCAATTTTGCCGCAAAAGCCTATTTTTCCAAAAAACACCTACAAGGGATAAAATACCAAAATTAGTGCAAAAATGGGTACTAACACTATACATAAAAGAGATGAAAATAGACACATAAATGCGTCTATCAGTATGCTTGAGTCCAAACTCGTGTACATCAATTGAAATTTCGCATCAGGGAACTTCCTCATGTTGTCAATGAGAGTATGCAAACCAAGGAGATTCTTTAGTGCCTTTCATGGTTCTGCGTAGATATCTAGGTTCTGGAGTAAATGTTTTATGGGTACACCTCTGGTAAACCCTCCCGAGACTATAACTCGGCCAGTAGGGCCACCTAGGGGTTCAAAGGCTTGTTGCACATGCTAAGTGTAATCGCGATGCCTGCGACACTGAGTTAGGATTTTATTTTATAGATTAGTTTTGCTCGAGGACTAGCAAATAATAAGTTTGGGGGTATTTGATAGACTCATTTTTGTGTCTGAATTGTCCTCAGTGTCTCTATTGTCAGTGCTTGATTTTGTACTTATTATGGTGTTTTATGTTTGTGTAGGTGTTTTTGGAGAAATACACTTGTGTGAAAAAAGTTGCTCAAAAAGTTCTATTTGGACTCCCGGAGAAAAGTACTAAAGGCACCCACTTTTTGGATAAGGGCACCCCCCAGGCACCAAGGCGCCCCTGTTTTGGATCAGAGAACTTCATCTTCAACATTTCAAAATGGACTCTTGGCTGGAAATCTCACAGGCGACTGGCAGAATTAGGGTTCACCTTTTGGACGTGATTTCATGAGATTCAATTGCTGATTTTTGTTTGGTCGGCACAATTCAGCTAGACAGGGATGGTATGGGCTTTGGAATCAGTTAAATATGGCTGGATTATCCATTCGGAGCAAGACAGGGGAGAATGATATTCACGGGATTTTTTAACGTGATTTGGTCGGATTTCTGCATTGAACTTCAACATGATTTGTTGCATGTTTGGGATTGATACCACCCTGTTACGACTAAACAGGGATGGTAAAGTCCGTTATTTTCAAAAGAAAAGGAAGAGGAGGTACGTGGAGAGATAACAAAGGTATTGTCGGGTTTTCCTCATACTGTCACGAGTTGGTTGAAACATTACGTGTGTTGCGGCGTGTTTGGATGAAGATTTAATGAGATTGGAGTGTGCCAACTAGATATAAAGGCGCGAAGGGAAAGAAAATATTCCAAGAATATTTTTCTTTATTGCCCGAGTTATGAAGATTATTTGGAGCAATGGGGAGGATTTGCTTAGCCCTGTTGAGTATAAATAGACTCTTGGGGTATCACAAAGGGGGACGAAGAGTTTGGGAGTAGTTCAGAGAATTACAGAGCCAAAAAATCAGAGTTGCAGAGTATAGCCATTGTTGCAGCTGAAGAAGAAAACGAAAAATATAAGACCCTTAGAGACAGTTCTTTTCTATCGTTCACTGTAACAGTTATTTGTATCGTTCATAAGTGTTACAAAACCTGGTTTTATTATTTTTCTCCCATTTCATCATTTGTAAACCATTTTTGAGCATAAATCAAATCAACTTTTGAGCGTGTTTCCATCATGATGAGAGGCTAAAATTTCCCGGGTGACCAAGGCAATGGAGGAAACTATTCACTCATATTTGATTGGTAATTTCTTTTTACAATTTATTTAATTATTTACTTTATTTAATTCACTAAGATCAACATAAAGATAAAAATGGTTTTCTTAATTAGTTGTGAATCAATTTGATGTATTATGCTTAGAATAAATTCTTTGATAATTCATGCTTAAGGACTACAATTTAATATTTGGACACCTTATAGATTAATAGTGAATTAACGAGAAAAGAGCTTAATAATAATTCTTGAAATATTATTATAAACCAATCAACTAGAAAGAATAGTGGAACCCGGAGCTTTAGTCTATTTTTAAATCTTCATATCACTTTTTATTTTGAGTTTGCCATAATTTAGTTTTATAATTAAGTCTAAAAATCTGCTTTCACAAGTCTTGAACGAACCATATTACTTACCACTTCTACAATCACTGTAAAAATACCACCAAAAACGCGCGCGGGACCTAGTCCAGATTGAACAAGCATTGATTCAAGCTGTTACACCAATTACCTACTACCAGATTTAGGACTATATGGAATACCTGCTTCAGTTGTATTCGTGCACCTATAGAAATCCTAGAAAAATACCAATTCTCTTTAGGAATTTATGTTGTAAACCTTCTAGCAAAACCCCAATACTGTTTAGAAGATTCTCTTGAAAATCCTCTAGCAGATTCTTAATTCTCTTTAGAAGGTACTCCTCAACAATTATGGTTTACGGTTCCGTAACCTAATTTTTTCTTCCTCACAAGATCACCTAGAAAAATCTAGAGATATCTTCATCTATCAAATCTAGGGTTTATGAAAAACACCTGGAAACGGGTTCCGTAACTATCAAAGAAGATAGCTTTCTTGTGCTTTACGATCCCCAAGTAAAGTCTTTCGAAATCTCACTTTTGTTCGTGAAGGACAAAGATATATATGAAAAATAATCTTATGCAACACACACATAATTTTTCAAGGGATAAGTTGTGTGGTTACATGATACCTTCTATTTATAGTGAATGGTCAAGATTAGGTTGCTTGGAAACAAAATTACCTTGTCTAGGAAAGGAAACACCAAAATACTTGACCAGAATAGGCTTTTACGTATTCACAGTTTTGGTTCGCGAACTGTTGCCAAAAGTTTGTGTACAATTTCCTTTTCACGAAATCAACCTTAGCCACACTTACAAGTATTGCTTTAGTAAATCGCTCATAACTTCTTCGTTATAACTCGGAATTAAGTGATTCTTGACTCGTTGCATTCGTATTTTCATTCACTACAAAATGAGGACCTTTCTAGTGATAAAGGTCATTCTTACAAAAGTCATATGATCAAATATCCCCGAGTGTTTATAAAAATATATTTACTATCATGGAAATTGTTCCATAGAGTGAGCACTTATTTCGATAGATGTAGAGGTAGAATAAATAATAGAATCAATAGTTTGTTACTAACCTTTAGTGAAGAGTGAGGTTACGAAAGACTTTACTTGGGGAAGTAAGGCACATGCAATCTATCTTCTTTGATTGTTACGGAACCTGTCTCTAGTTACCCTCTCCTTTTTAACTGGTATAAGATAAATATGTGTTTGTAGCGATACGAACCTATAAACATGAATTTAATATTATGTCAACCAAGTTCAATTTACATACCGCTAGGATTTGATGACATAAATTACTTATGGGGAAAATAGCGATGTGCTCGTTCTTGCAAGCTCGTAATTTCTAAACTTGGATCCGAGTAGTCAAGATTTATCATCCTCTAATAGTTACGGAGAATAACAGAAATACTACGAAGGATATAGATGATTATGAAGATATTGAAATCATTGTCGCAAAGCATAATTCTGATCGATTGAATGTTATTATACAAACCATAATACAAGATCTCCAACATCATGTGACTACATGTGAAACTTCGAAACAATCTTGGGATATATTGCAGGCCGTATTCGAAGTAAATACAAGAGAGAAAGAAGCAAGGCTTCAAAACCTAGCATCTAACTGGTGTTGATGGTGGATTTTTGACGAAGGCTAAAATCGTCAAATCATAACTTTGCATATTTTTGACCAGCTTCAGACACGTATGTGAAGTTTATATTTCGGAATTCGAGCATGAAATCTCATGCCACGATAACCTCTGACTAAGTATACAGCCTCTCAGAGCATAAATGAATATACAGTCTCTCAACTGAGACTACAACATATTTCATCAACTGAGCAATTTTAGTGTTCACTTCTGTATAGAATCGAAATGATTGGACAACTCTTAGATGTATTAACCACTAGTATAAAGCAATAACCTATTCAAGATGTCGCAATGTTCCTTGACTTTACAGAGCAATCATTAAGAATGAGTATGTTAGAGCATAGCTCGGTTGAACCCACCAAGCGTTGGTATGTCAAGTTTGGTTTTCATATTTTAGTGAACAAAAACTCATTTAAAGAGTCGATTGATTATTTACTAGAGTCAACTCGTATAGGTTAGCTAGAAAGTTACTAGGATATGAGACTTACAAGTATTACGTGAAGACTTGAAGAATGTGAAGAAGTAAAGAACTACATCGACGACATCATCCTTCCTCTTGTGGTTAGTAATATTTGACTTGAAGTGTTTCATTCCTAACGTATCTTTCAAGTCGTGCATATTGAAAACATAACTGCGAAGCTGTGAATGATTATACTCTAGTTAGACATAGTATTAAGGAATTACAATACGAAGTATAACGTCTATCTTTTGAACTTCATATATAAGACATCGACATAATCGTATGAATGCTATTGTGATTATGTATGGGCATGGGTGAAGATTTCGTCCTAAGAAACAATGTTTTACATTCGTTTAAAGGAAGTACAATTCATAAACTTGTTTTATGAATCGAAAGGGAAATCGCTAGGGTTATTGGTATTGTTATTCATTGCAAATCTTTAGATTACCAATATGTGTGTTTAGTATAACCGCTCATAACTAGTTTATGTATCTTGGTAAAACTATTCACAATGCCTGACTTTTGTATTGGTATGACTTTTATTAGTGAAGCCGATCTTAAGTAATCACCTGAGATGGTATGATCGATATTTTGTAATTGGTATGACCAACTCTAGACATTGGGTAACTGATCCTAGTAAGTGGTGCAACCAATCACAAGTATGTGGAATCGATCCTTGTAAGAGGTACAACAAGTCTTAGTAATTGGTAACCGATCCTAGTACCTAGTCAACCAATTTTTGGAAAGCTAGTGTGACCGATCCTAGTACCCCACATGGAGGTAGAACCGAAGCCTTGTGTTTTGGTAGAACCGTGAAACCCATTAATGGTGATTTGATAGGATAATCAATCACATAGTTCTTGGAAGTCAGATGAACCAATTCTAAACTAGTTTGGAAGTGTAGAAAATCAGTTCGAAGATTGTAAATATGAAAAAGGATTTACAAAGTAAAGATGTCGACATACTTTGAACATGTGCAGTAATTGTTATCTATTATTGTTCAAAGATATTCCTTAATAACTAAAGGAGAATCCCGGATCGAAATAAATTGAGAATCTTTTAATCAAGGTTTTTAGTTTTATATGCTTTTAATTTCCAGCAATTAAATGCATATCTTTAGAAAATAAAAATTAGTAATATGCATTTACTAATTGGAGATTTTCTACTGAGATTTCGGTCAATATTTGGACAGAGCATTTCCAGGAATTATGAAAACCGATTTTGGCGTTTATTGCATATCTTTGAGAATATTCGGTTTTGGAAATTCCTTGGTGTCCAAACTTCCATGGTATATAAATACTAAGTTTGCATTTCGAGCAAACTAATCCTTAAAGCCAGCAAAACTACCTAGTTGTGTTGTTACTGGTGGAGCCGTCTATTCGGAGAGGAAAGTAACCTAATTAGGTGAAATCTCTTACGACCGCTCGTTTTAAAGACTTCTTTGGGATTGGGAAGCTCTACGAGTATCGTTGGTGGGAAACTAGATAATTGCAGTTCATTATTAGTTTTTGATTGAATTGATTGACTAACGGTTGTTGAACTTTGATTGCACCTAGTTTGTTTATGCTTGAGAATTTTCTATTCTGATATAAGATTCAC
>JAJJMB010003267.1:2695729-2733786 GCA_023531105.1 Papaver atlanticum | reverse complement strand
TGAGATGGTATGATCGATTTGTTGTAATTGGTATGACCAACTCTAGATATTAGGGAACCGATCCTAGTAAGAGGTGCAACCGATCACAAAATGGGAATCGATCCTTGTAAGAGGTGCAACAAGTTTTTAGTTATTGGGGAACCGATCCTATGAACATGTGCAACAAATACAAGTTAGATACCATATATATGTGGGAACCGATCCTAGTATCTAGTAAACCAAGTTTTTGTCACTAGCGTGACTAATTCTAGTACCCACATGTAGGTAGAACCGAAACTTGTTTTGGTAGAACCGTGAAACCCACTATTGGTGATTTGATAGGATAATCAATCACATAGTTCTTGGAAGTCAGATGAACCAATTCTAAACTTGTTTGGAAGTGTGGCAAATCGGTTCCAAGATTGTAAATATGAAAAAGGATTTTCAAAGTAAAGATGTCGACATACTTTGAACATGTGCAGTAACGCTTACCTTTTATTGTTCAAAGATATTCCTTAATAGCTAAAGGAGAATCTCGGATCGAAATAAATTGAGAATCTTTTAATTAAGGTTTTTAATTTTATATGCTTTTAATTTCCAGCAATTAAAACGAATATCTTTAGAAAATAAAAATTGGTAATGTGCATATACTAATTGGAGATTTTCTACTGAGATTTCGGTCAATATTTGGACAAAGCATTTCCAGGAATTATGGAAACCGAATTTGGAAATATATTGCAGATCTTGAGAATATTTTCGGTTTCGGAAATTCCTTGGTGTCCAAACTTCCTTTGTCTAATATTGAAGTTTGCATTTCGAGCAAACTAATACTCAGAGCCAGAAAAACTACTTAGTCGTGTTGTTACTAGTGGAGCCGTCTATTCGGAGAGGAAAGTACCCTAATTAGGCGAAATCTCTTACTACCGCTCGTCTTAAAGACTTCTTTGGGATTGGGAAGCTCTACGAGTACCATAGGTGGGAAACATGATAATTATAGTTTATTATTAGTTTTCTATTGATTTGATTGAATAACGGTTGTTGAACTTTGATTGCACCTAGTTTGTTTATGCTTGAGAATCTTCTCTTCTGATATAAGATTCACTCAAACTAGATCGAAGTTTCGACGGGGATCTTTAGACTGTTTGTAGATCTAAAGACGTCTTGTGATAACATTATTAACAGACTCCGTTCTGTGTGTGATTGATCACAAGAGATTCAAGTTGATTGTGTGCAGGTGTTTATTGAAGATCTAAGAAGATTTGAAGACGAAGAAGATTTCTGATTTGGGTTCATAATCTTTGGTGTGCACAAAACTTGATCGGATGGGGATCCAACTATAATCGGTTTATCTTTGTGATAGATTTGATTGATTAGTTGAGTGGATCGGCATCAATAAGTTTCTTTGTGATTCAAAGTATTGATTGCATAGTCTTAACAATTACTTTGGTAGTATTTGGAAAGATAGATCTAAGGACCTGACAAAGGATTTTATTGGGATAAACGGAAGTGTCTTTTGTCAAACTCATATCACATGTTTGAAAAGAGTTGTTACCGAACAGATTTGTTGTTCCTTTACTGTTTTGAATACGAACCTTAGGAATTGTTCCAAGTGCGTGACTTATTGCAAGTGTGAGGCGCAGGGATACATACAGAACTAGGTGAACTATAGGTTTAGTTGCTTTGTCTCAACTATACGAAGTTGGTTTAGATTTTGTATAGTGGCTTCATCCTTAGAGTATTCAATTCTGGACAAGGTTCCGAGGTTTTTCTGCATTTGCGGTTTCCTCGTTAACAAAATCTTGCTGTGTATTTTACTTTTCTATTTCCGTAATTATAATTTTTTATATTATAATTAGAAGTAAAATACACAAACGTTAATTCATATTTACTTGGTAGCAATCCTATTGTGTTTGGTTAAGTCCGAACCTATTATCAAGTAAACATACTTCGTTGTTGTATTGTATCGATCTTGTATCCATAGTCAATCACACAAGTTATCTTGTTGTCGTATTGTCTCGATCTCGTATCCATAGACGATCACACGAAGTGTGAACCGATTAGTTGTATTGTCTCGACTCAGTCCATAGAGAATCAGTTTCGGAGAAAGGACTTATAGGTGGAAAAGTTTTAGATTGAGGTATATTTGGGTACCCTCATCTTTTCACATATTATTGATTGCATAGTCTAAACAATTACTTTGGTAGTTGTTGAATAGATTGATCTAAGAACCTGACAAAGGAGTTTATTTGTTAAACGGAAGAGCCTTTTGTCAAACTCATATCACGTTGTTTTAAAAGAGTTGTTACCGAACAGATTTGTTATTCCTTTATTGTTTGGAATACGAACCAAAGGAATTGTTCCAAGTGCGTGACTTATTGCAAGTTGGAGGCGCAGGGATACTGAGGGAACTAGGTGAACTATAGATTTAGTTGCTTGGTCTCAACTATACGAAGTTGGTTTAGATTTTGTATAGCGGCTTAATTCTAAGAGTATTCAATTCCTGACAAGGTCCCGTGGGAATTCTGCATTTGCGGTTTCCTCGTTAACAAAATCTTGTTGTGTCTTTTACTTTTCTATTTCCGCAATTATAATTGATTTATTATAATTAGAAGTAAAATACACAAACGTTAATTCCTAATTACTTGATAGCAATCCTATTGTGTTTGGTTAAGTATGAACCTATTATCAAGTAATCATACTTCGTTGTTATATTGTCTCGATCTTGTATCCATAGTCAATCACACAAGTTATCTTTTTGTCGTATTGTCTCGATCTCGTATCCATAGACGATCACACGAAGTGTGAACCGATTAGTTGTATTGTCTCGACTCAGTCCATAGAGAATCAGTTTCGGAGAAAGGACTTATAGGTGGAATAGTTTTAGATTGAGGTATATTTGGGTACCCTCGTCTTTTCAGAGTATGCCGCTTCAACTAGCTCATACCTCGGTTTCGAATAATTGTAATGCTCCTAGACATCTTGCCTGCTAGTATAGAGCCATCAGTTAATTATTTCTAGTCGCAAGATTCATCAATTGAATTCCTTGAAAATATTTTACGTTCATCATAATATTTCACTACTTCAATTTATGGCTTTTCCCAACAGAATTCCATGAGTTAGTAATAAATATTCAATGTACGGGATTCTGGGCCACTACCAAGTAAGCCCCGAGAAAATGGTGTGAGTGTACTTAACAATAATGCACGAACGAGCATTAAAAATATGTACGAACGAGGAAACCTGTGCAAAATAAGGAAGAATAATAATAATAACAAAATAATAAAGAGGCGTCAAGAAGACCGGGCCCACCGGCCGGCCAATCATGCTGTCGTGGCCGGTCCCTCGTCACTTCCTTTTATTTTATATTATTTTGTTATTTTTCCCAATCTCATGAAAACTCATTCATTCGAGCAAACTTCCTCGTTCGAGCAAAACTCTTAGTTTCTCCATATTTCCTCACTAGTGTTCTGAAAACCGGCCTGGCCGGTCAGCCCAGTCACTTTTCTAGGCTGGTCTGTTACTGACCCAGCAAACTTAAAGAAAACCGTCTTCTTTGATGAGAACTGGGTGACCCGGCCGGGTTGACCCGTGATCCATGAAACCAATACGAGTTGACCCGTGATCCAGTCATTGTTAACTACTAGGTTCCTTTCGAAGAAATTAGTTTTTTCTTCAAAACAATATTGTGAGAATGATGGGGATTGATACCAGAACTTTCTGCTCGTTTAAGTAACCACCTAACCACTGAGCCGACAGCTCTTTGGTTATAATAAACATAGGGTCCTACATATATACATGACCCAGTGAACCCGGGTTAAACCACCGGTTGACCCATTTGACCCTGACCCGGTAATTTTTCCGGTTCGACGTGCGGGCCGGTTTTCAAAACAATATTCCTTACACAATGAAAAATAATATAAAATACGAAAAAAGATTCACAGGACCGGGCCTACTAGCCAGCCCATACTTTTCTAATTCCTTATTTTATTATTATTTCTTCCCTCATCTCAGGAAACTCCCTCGTTTGAGCAAAAAATCCTAATTTTTCCATATTTCACCAATATTGCTCAAACTACCAAAAAGCCAAAAAGTCAAATGGTCACATGACCGACTAGGCTTCTCGCGAAAAATTTTAAAATATTATTATTTTAATATTATTAAAAATATTTCCTAGACAAGTAGATTTTCAAAAAAATAGTTGTTAATCGCAAGTATGGGACATCAAAAACCCTAGGCTAAACATGCTCCATCAAGAGAATACATAACTACTTAATCAAAATCATATAATTAATTTAAGTTCAATACAAAATCATAAAAAAATAGAAAAATACCACTTTTATTGACACAATGGCTTCCTCCGTCGCCACAGATATTGGGTTTAGCTCCTCATGTTGGAAACACGCTCAAAATTCCTATTCATTGCTCAAAAATGTTTACAAGAGATCAAAATATAATAAAACAGAGAAATGCAACGGAAATTAACCGTTGCAAAACAACTGTTACAAAGAACGATACAGAGAACGTGTTGTAATTACTGTTGAACAGTCGCTGGAATGACCGTTGCAACTATGAGAAAAGATGACAGTTATTTAACGACTGTGTTCAACGGTTTAATGTTCCTCCCCTTCTTCGCAGCAGCAGATAATGAACTCTGCAACTTGATTTTTTTTCTCTGATTTCATCCCAATACTCTTCTTCCCCATTCTATGCTTCCCCAGCACCCTATATATACTCGACATGATCAAGAATAACTCCTAATCACTCCAAAATATTCTCATAGTAAATACAATACTCGGGAATATTTTTGTTTCCTTTTCTCATGCGTTTGTGTCTGCAGCTGTCTATAATCACTCAATATCACATCAAAATGTTTGTGCACATCTCATATGATGTTAAACACGTTGAAAACACACGCCAAGTTTCCAAAAATAACACGGATCGAATAAACCCGAGAATACTTCACGCCTCTGTTCCGAGAAATCCACATATCAATTCATATTCTTTCGAATCTGATGGACTTACTAGTCATGTTTGAGTGCAACAGGCCCAATCCAATCAACTGGAGCAATTGAATCTCTCAAGAAATATCCCGAATAAAAAACAACAAACTTCGTAGGTGAAAAATATTCAAACCTGCACTTTCCCGCCCTTTTCTGTTATTTACGTGAAGAAGAAGGGTGCCCCATATCCGGTTTTGGGGTTCCCTTAATAATTCCATGGGGTTCTTTTAGTAAAAATTCTGGGTGCCTTCCACACCTCCTATGGTGCCCTGAGTAATTTGGGGGTGCCCTGAGTAATTTTTCTAGGTGCCTTTAACGCTTTTGGGGTACCTCTAACGCATTTCTGGGTGCCTTTAGTAATTTCTCATGGGGTGCAAACATCACTTTTCGAGTAATCTTTTACCACAAGGATTTATTTCTCCAAAAATACCTACAAATACATAAAAACACAAAATTAGTACAAAAATGAGTTCCAACACTATAAAAATTAGGAACAAATTAGACACATAAATGTGTCTATCATAAACTTCTTAAGGAATGTCATCAGAAACTTTCTGAAACTGAAAGCTATTTATTCGGTGGGAAAGTTAAATATGACAGACTTCGTACGTAGTGAGAATAAAGACTCGCAAGACCAACTTGATTCTTGTGGTGCAAGGGATTATCGCAAACAAATATAAAATTTTAGAAATTGCTGAAGGTCGTGAACGGGAAGTTATTCTTCAAGCAAAGGTACATAATTGGAGAACATTGAGATGAACTTGTTATTTTCTTCAGAACAAGAAGAGTTCAAAGTTCAATTTGAATCATATAAGAATGATTTAGTTAATCATTACACCATATTTGCAATTTAGAAACTAAAATTAGCAACGGAAATGTGGCCGTTACTAATTCGTAACTACAATTTTCAGTTAGTAAAATTTAGTAACAACCCAATTTCAGTTACGAATTTCGTACCGATTAGTAACTGCCCGGTTTCTGTTTCTATTAGTAACTAGCGTACTTAAATCATGTGAAACGAGCATGTGCAGGGGAACACTATCTAATTTTATTCCGCCCAAATTTCGTAACTACTAAGAATACTTGAATATTTTTTCCACCTTATGTATCTAGCTTATCGAATCCTAACTTCTCCTTCCCACCATTATCTTTTCTTTTTCATTCTTCAAAGAGCAGAGAAAAACAACCATGTTTCCCCTTTAATTACTTTAGTTCTTCTCTGTGAAATTTTTAATGGTACATTCCGGTGGTTTTCCGATTTATTTATTTTAAATCGATTCTGATTTATGTATTTTGATTTTGCAGAGAGGAATCATTTATTAAGGAGATGTTTGGGGGAGTTGGTATTCGTTCTTCTTATGATCTTCAATCGATTTTTGTGGTTTTTCTGGTGTTTAAATAGTTAGTTGAATCGACTAAGATGTCTCGGTAAGTGTTACTCAAAAATCTATATAGTTATTTCTTACCAAAAGTATGCTTGCATCCTCTTGGTGCAATGATTAGTAAATTCTTCTATCACGCAGTCATTGGTAGTTTCTTTTAATTTGTTTTACTAAAAAAAATTGGGACTAAGTTTGTGTTTCCAGTATAACGACTTATGTTGTTAATCCAAGCATCGAAGAAAAATGAAGAAGGAATACATGACAGTATTGGAGTTAGTTTTACACAAATATTCGCATGGGGATGATTGACTGGTGGAGAGTGGTTTTAGGTGAGGATTGATACTTCTCAGAAGCTTTCTTCCTTTTGATGTAAATGTTAATTTGCGTGCTTGATATTCTTTATAACAAGGAATAAAAGCCATTAACAAGGAGGATACAGAATGGAAGAAGAAAACGATGAAGATTGAAGTTTCCTTGGTCCTTTTATCACGACCAGTGACGGAGGTGGGGTGGCTTAGGTAGGCTGCAGCACCCCAAATATGTAAAAGCTTGACTGGGCTAGCCTAATTCTCAAAAGAATACTAATTAGCCCAGGTAGAAATTATTAATAGCCCACCAGTTGACGCATGCACATGACCAGCTAGCTTAATTTTCTTTGTGATGTTTAGACTTTAAATAACAAAATGTTAATTTTCTTTTGGTCCTTTAAAAATCTATACTTTTATTAGACGCCCTTACAGGTCTATTTCTTTCATTTTTCCCCATATATAATAGAAGTTTTACATAATGTCTTTTCTCTATCATTTGGAAATTCTCATTTTTGTGGCCTCCTTCTTTGTGTGTTCTCAAGCGTGGTTTGCCTTGCTTATATGGCAGGGCCGGCTCTGCGTCTTTGGTTTCTTAATAGAATCAGGCTTCGTCTTTGTTTTAGGTTAGAACTTTAAATCAGCAACGGAACTTAACCTTATCCCAAAGCTTGTAAAAAGTTATTCATACTTTCAACATGTTATGTGAAATTCATGCAACGATATGCTCACATTTAAAAAAAAATCGAACGGCCTACGGTCGTCATTTTGTATAATAATATTACCGTAAACTACACATATTTGTCGGCCTAAGTTGAAATACCCGACTATAATTGAGGTAAACCTTAATATACAGGAAATGAAAAGCACAGTGCGTTTGTTTCGTTATATATATTTTTATGACATTTCTATAATTACAATTCAGATGTGTGGAAGAAATTTTTTTAGCCCCCAGATGTAAATTCCTGGTTCCGTCGCTGTCACGACCATACGTAAGTTTGGTTTGTTTTGTTAGTTTGTTAGTTTCATTTTTAATGTTTGGTGTTATTTGAATGGTAATTACCTTTTTAATTATGTATTCCAAAACGATTATTTTTGAATTCTATATGAAGCACTAAAAATTTCTGAAATCTGTCGCTCATTTTCTTGATAGTCGACTTCTGTTGTTCTTATAATTTGTAGTTGTTGTTAGGAATTGCTTAGTCAGTACACGTATCATAAGTAATTTTCTAGACTAAGGGCTCTCCTCGACTTAATTTTTTTCATTTTCAATATTTTACTTCCTCTTATAATTTGGTTCTTTTGGTTGTCTCTTTACTGTAAGTTGATCTTTGATTTTGATTAAGCGAACCTCATCTTATGGGTCCTCTGATGTTCATTCCTAAATTTTGCCTCACACATAATGCTCCGATCATTATTCAGTTGCATTCTGGATTCATCCTTCCTAATTTATTTGTTCCAAGCTAGTGCTGGTGGTGAATTGTAGTAGAACACATGTGTATGCTGTATTGACTCCTATGTTTATCGTATTGACATGCAATCACTGAATATCTTGATCATTTTCTGCCTTGCTGGCTCTCTTTTGTAGGGGCAAAAGCTATTTTATAAACATTGATTGTTCTTCTCTTATTCTTACCCATCTGTAATCAGTACGTTACATGTGCAGGTCCTTGGCTCAATGCTAGGAAGACAAATAAAGTACTAGCACAAGGATTTTGCTAGTCAAGGTATGTTTATATCTCCTTGTCTTCTCCACATCGTGATTCCTTATACAACACATGATATACATTCATACTCTTTGTTTAAACCTTGTTCAAATCAATATGTTATAGTCCGTGGCCTCTTTTGCCGCCATCTATGAAAGCCTGATGACTTACTTTACTTTTGTTTACTTTAATAGGGTTTAGGTTAGGCGATGAATGTGCACTGAATTCTCAAATTTTGTTTGCAACAAAGGAAGAAGAAGATAAGGAACTTGTATTTCTACTGATCTGTTGTGATTTCAGAATCACTTAAAATGAAAAACTTTTCAGTTTTTGTACTCATATATCCATCGTTGTGTTCCTTGTGATGCTAGCTTATTAAAGGTCATTACAGTCCTATTTATTAGTATGTGTTACAATTAAGAGCAAGATCTTCTTGAAAGGGTGAGTCTTTTTTCTGCTACGGACAATTATTCGTATATTTTTGCTGAATACAATGGCTTAACTTACACAAAATAATCGTAATATTTCTATCGGTAACGATCCTCTCCTCTAGTTAGAAAGATTAATAAATTGTATAAACTTTCTGGAAATGTTGTAGCTGCTCTTGGAATGCTCATCATCTTTGCTATTGGTTTGGTCATTGATGCATATGGTCCAGTTAGTCACAATGCGGGAGGTATTTCTGAGATGGCTAGCATGAGCCATTGGATCCGGGAGTGGACTGATGCCCTATATGCTGCTGGAAACACCAAAATTCTTGATTGGTTTGCTCGTTGGAGCTCTGCTTCCGTACTGGTGTTAAGATGGTGAAGGAACTTCGCAAGAAATTTAACACCTTTCCTTGTCTCATAAAATGTACTGCAAATCCACACATTCGAAATGGCTTTCATGATTACACATTTCCCGTACTATATGTTTGTTTGGTTATAATGCAGTTGTATCTTGAGATGGATCATGTATTTGTCTTTCAGCTTTCATTTTTTTGTTGAAGACATAGAATGTTAGACTTGTTCATTATTTGAAACACTATGTAACATTTTGCTGGTATAGTATTGAGTGTATAGACATTATCCAAATGATAGTTTTTGTTCTCATGATTTTTGTAATGTTTTTCTAACTTTGTTGTGTAATATGAACCGTTTTTATAACTTAGAATGAAGCTATTTCTTTTTATGTTTCTAGAATTGGATGAATCTGGGTGTTGATCCCAGTAGTTGCGGGGGAAATTTCTGGAACTGATTTTGATTAGATCAATAAAGACCGACCTTCTTTTTTTTATGTTGCAAAAAATTAGTAATGGCTGAAACCTGTTACCGAATATTTGCCGCGCAAAAAACAGAGGTCGGACTTCTTTGATCTAGTCAAGATTTTGCAATTATGGTAAAAATTTAGTAACAGCTTTAAGTCTGTTACAAACTGAAATATTAGTAACGGCTTTATTTCCGTTACGAAATCAGTTGCGACTCTATATTAGCAACGACAACATGCTGGTTACTAAATTTTGTTTCACCCCCTTTTGTAACAGCTGATTTGTGTTACAACCCTATTTAACAACATCCAATTTCAGTTGTTAAACGTCGAATATGGTGTAGTCAATGTTCTTGAAATGATCAAATGGTTGGAATAAGAAAATATGAGCTTAAAACACATCTTGTCTCTTAATAGTAGCTCAGATAAATTAACCTCGATATTGGGAGCATGTAGAAGTCATCGTGATACGCGGGGATTCAGCTATGAAGGATTAGACGCTCTTAGTATTTGCAAATAGGTGAAATTTGTTAAGGCTAAAGATTTTTCTCAACCAAAAGATCCCACTGACACGAGTGAAGTATCTCCATCATTTGCTAATGACGAAAACAATAAATTTCATCAAGCTCCAGAGCAAGGACATACATATCTAGGTAACAACAAGCATCACCTTTTCCATTATACTAAAAGTTGCTTTTATCATGGGGTGCAGATTCTGTAAAAGAGATCTACTTCTGTTTATACGACGACAAAATCTGATGCTTCGAACTGGAGAAAATTTGAGTTACATAATATCAGTTTCTCCAGAGTTCCCCCAAGGAAGTTTCGTAACAATTTTGGGGAAAAAAATAAAGACGTTTCTCCTGAAGTCACTTAGAAATAGTACCAAAGAATGTTAATAAAGCAACAAATGTCAATAAGAAGGATCTCCCAGAAAATAGCACGACAAGGGACAACATCTTAATTAGGTACGAAAAAGTCGTTAAAAGTTTCAAGGAAGTTTTACAATTCCAAGAAATTATGCATGAATTTGTTTCAACTACCTATGGTGAATTAAAGATGTTCACCCCAACACAAATTGATTGTGTTGAAAGTGCATCCTCACCAAGAAAGACTCTAGTATGAAATATGGTCAGGAAGGCACAAGAACTAAGGTGTACATGTTATATTGGGTAAGATGTGAATATTTGGTGAAGCCGTAGAATTCATGATTAAATTCTTCTAAAAGGTGTTTCTATAAACTTGAGCAAGCTTTATGATTTCATTATATGCTTGATTCCATGATCCATTAATATCAAAAACATTTTTGTTTTTGTTATTGGTACACTTATCTTTCGCTAAGCGAGTTGGTGTAATTCCGAGAAAACCCAATGTTTCTGAAGACAATAATTATTATCTCTATCTCGTTAAGCCAGTGCTCCAAAGAGATGAGTCCATGTTTAAGAGGTTACACAACCTTTTAATTGAATGGGTATGACTGTAAATTTCTCTAGTGGTTGTCATAATTGTCTTCTATGTACTTATAAATTGAAAAGAGTCAATATACACATCAAGGTTCACCACATTTCTGGTGAATCCAAATTCTAGTGACTCAATATGGGTATCAACATTTTTTATGCTCTTTGTTGAGTTCTCCCTTCCTATCTGACTCCTAAGCAAGAGACGAAAACAGTTTCAGTAGGAAATTCTACATAACAAGATAAGAAAGATATGCGCTGGATAATCTATCTAACCATAATGTTGATATAAGTTGCGATTTTTTTGGTAAAACTCTCAAGAAATGATAACCATATAGATTACAGGTACATCATTCACCATTAGTTAAGAGATAATGGATTAAAAGTGAAGTATTCATGATAGACAAACCAATACGACTAATGATCCATATACCTTGTGTATAATTCGTTTTTACCTAACTTGATTTGTGTTTAAGTTCTTAAATATACAAATAAGAACTTAAAGTCGGTGACTTTTGATTTTTGGTGAATTTCAAAGAAAAAATTTAGAGTTCAAGCTTGCCTTGTTTAAACTCTCGAAATATGGTTCAAGTAATGGTTGTTCATAGATCCTTGAAAATATTAGTTAAGAACAATTTATTGTTCATGAACTATTTTTGTTTCAAGTTGATCATTTGAAAATTGCCCCAGAAATGATATTTATTATCTATGACTATTGGCATTGGGAAAGTTTCAAATTGTTTAAAGAGAGTTTCCAGAACTTCTGTATTTTCGATTCAAGGTAGGTCGGCGAACCATCTCGCAAACCGTAGATAGATGAGTTTCTAAAATACATGAAGGTTGACCAACTAGTTCGCCAACCATAAAGTTCAGATTGGGAAAGTTCAAGAACCCAGTTCATGAATCGTTGGCATCTGAATTTTGGGAAACATGATAGTTCGCGAACCCAGTTCACGAACCTTAGAGTTCTAAATGGAACAGTTTGCCAACCATGTTCACCAACCCTCCCAATACTGAATTTTGCAGATGCTCATAAACTATTTTTATAAGAGCTATTTAATGTTTGGTACCCTGCAAATGTCCAACACATTGCTTTGGTACCCAACATTTAAAATATTATGGGATGGTACCTGGACCGCTAGTCAACTATCATTGACTCCGTTTGACTACACTTTATTTTATTTTCTCTAATTATCATCTAATTTTTAATTTATTTTTACAGATTAAACCTTATCATTTCTGATAAATTTCCAAATGATTTCATTTCCCTGTAAACAAACGAATATCATTGTTAGTTGAAAGTTGAAAGTTGAAAGTTGAAATGATTTCAAATCTCAAAATCAGAGAGAATAAACAAGTATCAAAGAGAATTTATATGGTAGGAAGAGAATCTTCCAATGAATCTATAAAACCGGAAATGCTTTATATCGCACGGGTTGTATCCCACGGGCTATCCCGATTTATGTTTGTGTGAGAGAGACGGGGTGGGACTCACACTTAACCCACCCCTACGAATTCCCTTTTTTTTTTTCTGTTGTCGGGAGTCGGGACACACCGCGGGCTATAAAACGCATTGCACCGTTTAAATTATTATTTCAGACTTCATTTTCATCATTAACTTCGTTATGTGGTCAAGGATTTGACCAAAGATGATAGAGAGCAGCAGCATCATGTCCCACCTGTTTCTTGCTACTTCTATCATACACCATCTTCTTCCTGCCCTACATTTCTATTTTTGCGTCTCTCAAAACTCATGCTAAAAACGCTTCACTTACGGTCTCTGCTGGCCGTCGCTCCTTCGACTTTGTCAAGGTTCTTTCTCCATCGTTGTTTGATGGTTGTTTCTCCCCTGTAAAGGGTGCTGTTTTCTATCACAAATTTGTGTTTTGTTTCTATCACAGTCTTGTGATTCTTCAGTTTTTTTCGTTTTTTAACTTTTCTAGCCCTTGTTTTATCCAAGTTCTTCTGGTTTTCATGGCTTCCTCATCAAAACACAACCAGGATTTTGAGGGTATTCTGAACCAGATAAATAACATATTAGAAGAACCCCAAACTCATGTGTATGAAGAAGAAGAGGATGATAGTGTATCAGAATATCCTATTGAACATAACAAAAATCTCATTCTAAAATTTAATTCTGGAAGAGAATATAGTCTGGCAGTGCTAAACGAGGTGATTTCAAAAGCATGGAGACCATCAGGAACTATCTCTGTAACAGATCTGGGGAATGGTTTTTATAACACCAAGTTTTCTCTTCTGTGTGATTTAGAAGCAGCTATGCAAGGTTCTCCCTGGGCTGTTAAAGAGGATTTAATGTTAATAGAGAGATGTCACCAGGATTTTCTTCTTGAAGATTATGATTTCAAACAGGTTTATTTCTGGATTCATGTTTATGGTCTTCCTCTAAGTATGCTGAATCCGATTAGGGTGTTTAATATAGTTAAAAATATTGGAATCCCAGATCCAATTGATACCCAGTTAGCAAAGAAATGGGGTAAATTTGACAAAGTGAGAGTACTCATAAATATCTCAAAACCATTACCAAAAGATATGATACTGACGTTTAAATCAAAAAAGAAGATTAAGGTTCTATTCAGATATGAAAAATTACCCAGGTTCTGCTTCTATTGTGGTTACTTTGGACATTTAATGAAACAATGTCCTCATTTATCAAAAAAATTGGAGGAAGACAAGAGTCTCACATCAGAGGAAGTTCTGCAAAAGATGAATGACAAAGCTCTAGCAAGGTATACAGAAGAAATACGTGCTTACTACAAATCGACTGATCCTGGTTCTATTAGTTCAGCTGCTGGAAGTGAAGCGATGAAGACGATGAAGGAGAATGTTCAAGGACCGTTAATCTCGAGTAACAGCTTGAACGGTGAGATTGAGAACACGTGTCATCTGCAGAGGGTGATGGCGAGATTAAGGATGGAGGAATCCAACGGTCGGAACAAGGATACAGAAGGGGTAAATGATACTCTAGCCGGGAATGGGTCACAGACTGTTACGGCTGACATAACTGATAAGACTCACGAAAAGGACACAAGTAAGTGGGTATCGTCTGAGGGTCTGACTCGTGACATGTGTAGGGGAGAGGAGAAATTAAGAGCCGTTCATTCTGCAAAGACGAAAAATATTATCGCTGCACCAGTAACTAACGAAACAAACACAAAAGGGTCTGGCAAGGTGGTTGAAAGAGAAGGTGAGAGGAACAAGACCTCAGCAAATTCATGTGAGGTACCCGAGAGTAGAAACAAAATCGTGTTACATAATCAGATGATGGAACAGAGTGTAAAGGAAGCAGAACTGACAGAGCAGCTGAGTGGCACATGGAGTGAATGAAGTGGATAGAAGCACAAAAGCACTTTCGGCCAAAACAGATGAACGATATTTTGGGGACTACTCAAAAAAAGTGGGGGACTACTTTATGATAGGAATGTCCACCCTACATTTTAAGGGGTGTCCTAAAAGATTAGGAAAGACTAATCTGCCCTTATCCTAATTAAGGTTATAATTAATCCTAATAACCCACTAATTTAACCACTACCCACTAATCTAACCCACTAAATTAAAACCTAAATTAAAACCTAAAACCAGTTTTAAAACCTTTTCTTTTATTCTTCTTCTTCTTCTCCAACATCAACCAAGAAGTCCGATTCAAGTAAAATGAAAATCCACAGGTAATTTTCTTCATACCCATTCCTTTTAATCGTTTTTTGTTGAAGAAATCGATTAGAAATCATCAAAAACCATAGAAAATGGTAGTTACAGTATAGATTTCGGCTAGGAGAAATTTTGAAAACCCTAGATTTTGGTAACCGAACTTTTAATATGAAGAACAGTTCGGCCAATTAGGAATTTTTAGGTAACCGAACTATGTAGTTCGATAAGCTCGCAAAAAAAAAAATCGTAACCGAACTCCTTCTTTATATGAGAAATTTGAGTTCGGTTTAGTCAATAAATTTATATAGGTAACTGAACTTTGATAAAATATAGTTCGGTTACTTCGCAATTTCTATGGGGTAACCGAACTTTGATCTGTCAACACCAAACTTGTAGTTCGGTGACTTCGCAACTTATACCAGATAACCGAACTTTAGTCTGTTAACATTTTGTGTTTGATGTAATCCCATGTTCAATTTTATTTGATAAGACAATATTCTGTTTAGCTAATAATGTGGTTTTCATTCATTAGGAACAAAGGAAAAAAATCTAATCCCCACCTATATGAAGATTTGAGAACTCCCACCCCTCGTGGTAGAATACATTTGGATTTCCAAAACCGTGGTATTAAAAATGCTAAACATGGAGGGGGATCGTTACAGGAAGTGAACCAAGAGAATGTTCGTAATGTAATCCAATATGTCAATCAAGAGGTGATGGAGAATACAATTGATAATGTTATTGAAGAAGAGAATGATGATGAAGAAGAGCAAGGAAATGAAGACCAAGGAAATGAAGAGGTTGAACAACAAAGAGAACACACTGAAAATGTAGAGGAAGAAGAACAAGGACATGGCAAAGAAGGAGAAGGACAAGAGGAAGAGAAGGATGAGGATGAAGAGGAGGGAGAGGATGAAGAGGAGGAAGAGGAAGAAGAGGAGGAAGAGGAAGAAGAGGAGGAAATTGTTTGTTAGCTTGGCCGTCATGAAATGTCCTTCAAGATGCTCCGGACGAGGGTGGTTATGACAACCTTCCATAACCTTGTAGAGAACTCATCCACCCGATTCTTCGTTGTAATTAAATGCAAGCTTGAATGGGCATTTGATCTTCTTTGAGAAAGTTTTGTTCTTCCTAATTGTCTTTCCTTTATAAACATAACCCTTCCTCTTGTGGCTTTTATCGGGATCACCGCTTCTCTCACAAACCATTTCAAAGCGGGTTGTGCTTTCTCTCCCATTCAATACTAATACGCACATGTCTTTTAGTGCATGTTGTCTAACTTAACTCTTTGCCTCTAAAGGACTTTTGAATACCAAGTCATTCATGTAGTGATGGGACGTGTCATCGTACAAAATATCAACAGGGGTAGGTTGATTTTCCATTGGTTCTATTGGATCAGATGCAACCTACGAGTAATAGCACAACGTCAATACCAATTAAAAATAAGAAATACTTAAATTTTCGGCAATGTAAAAATAATATACGATCCTGACGAACAAAAAGTTCGGTTATGAAAAAAATATTGCGATCTTGCCGAACTTGTTCTTTGGAATTTTCTATGGTATAGTTCGGCAACATAATTACTACACTCGACTAAACCGAACTACAAAGTTCGGTTAGCTATTCAATGAAAGTGATTTGCGATCTTGCCGAACAAAAAGTTCGGTAATAAAGGGACTAAACTCGACTAAACCGAACTATTAACTGTATACTCTATAAAATTAGTTCGGCAACGTTTTCTGGAAAAAGATAACCGAACTCTCAAAAACCTCCATTAAAACAGAGTTCGGTTACCTGCGTATGCTGAAATGAGTAACCGAACTGCACATACAGGAGAGTTCGGCTACCTGTTTTTCAGAATTGCTAACCGAACTACTTTGACATAGCCGAAATTTCTTCCTGAAGAAGAAATTTCCGATTTGGCCAATTTTTTGCACAATTCAAGCTACATTAACTAAATTTGAGCCATACATGAGTACCCATAACTTCATCTTCTGGTTGTGGCTGATAAAATTCATCATTTGGGTCGTAAGGTTGAGTATGGGGTAAATAGCTTTCATCATCTAACAAATAACTCATATCCGGATCATTAGAAATATTGACAAATATATTAGGAGATGAAGGAGGTTCTGATTATGAGGAGGAGGTATCATCACATGAATCACTCATATCATATTTACTAAACTCAAAATAAGATTTTTTGGGTTCTTCCCTCTTTTTCTTCATCTTTGTTTCTTCTTCTTCTTCTCTCTCAATAATTCTGATTCTAACAAAACTATCCTATTAATCACTCACTAATCAGTAATTAATCATTACACTAACACTAACTAATCAATAAACTAACTAATTTAATTACCAAGGGTAAATTTGGTATTAAAAAAGAATTTAGATAAGGGGTGACCCAAAATTACTTCAAATGTCCTACCAAAAATTGAAGAGTAGTCCCCCACCTTTTTTGAGTAGTCCCCAAAAGATGGTTCTAATAGATAGTGGTAAAAAAATGCAGGCCCAAGAGATAGGTGGGGTTGATAAGTTAACAAAACAAAAGCCCATATCCACTAGGCTGGTTAAATCAAGCCATAACGATAATAGGGATATACACCCAAATCATTCTGCAGAATCTCTTGGACCTAATTCTCAAATTGAAGCTTCTGAAGAGGATATTACATCATCTTCTAATTCCACTGCGGAGAAAACTGCACAGAGGAAGAAGGGGTGGAAACGTTCTGCAAGACGATCAAAGAAGGATCAAATAGAAGACACAAATGAAGAAGTTTATTCTGGATTGAAAAGAGCTGCAACACCGATGGAAATTGATGGTCCGATTAAGAAAATTCACCAACTGTAATTCCCTGAAATGGGTGTGGTGGCTACCCAAAATCAGCCACAAGGGAGATGTTAATGTTCTCATGGAACTGTCGAGGATTGAGAAACATCTCGACAGTCCGCAATTTGAAGGCGTTTCTCAGGGCGTGCAATCCCCATCTTGCATTTCTCACTGAAACACTAATTGGTGAGTCAAAATCCAATGCTGTTTACAATTCTTTAGGATTCGATAACTATAAATTTGTTTCGGCTATAGGTAGAAGTGGAGGTAATGTAGTGTTATGGAATATAAATATTGATCTTGAGGTTATAAGTGCAGATAAGAATGTTATCCATTGTCGTATCCATGATATTATCGAGAAGGATTGGGATCTGTTATGTGTTTATGGACCACCTCAACACCACTTAAGGAATAAGTTTTGGGCAAAGCTATCTCATTTTGCCGCTCAACTGGCCAACCCATGGTGTATAATGGGAGACCTGAATGCCATTTCGTTTATAAGTGAAAAACAGGGAGGCACTCAAACTATGAATCCAACTAACAATGAATTCAAGAATTTTATTCAAGACAGGGGTTTAATAGATATGGGATTTATAGGCCCTGCATTTACTTGGTCAAATGGTGCAGTGGTGGAGAAACCAATTTTTGAGAGGATTGATAGAGCTATGTGTACACCTGAATGGTTCTTTATGTTTCAGCATAATGGTGTGTTGCACTTGCCGAGAATTAGCAGCGATCATGCCCCCATCCTGGTCAATACTTATAGGAAAAATAAAAGAAGGAGAAAACACTCAAATAAATTTGAGTACTATTGGGTTGAACATCCTGCTTTTAATGAAGTGGTCACGAAAGCCTGGACTGCAAAACAAACAACTACTGTCAACAAGATAAGTGAGGTTGGGCAAGAGATAAATAAATGGAGTAGGAAAGCTTTTGGAAATATATTTAGGGAAGTTGAAGATACCAAGGAGTTGCTGCTACAAGTTCAAATGGAGGCTCATACCAGAGACACCAGAGCTGAAGAGCAAGAGCTGTGCAACAAAATTGAGAACTTAAATGGACTTCAACAAAAATACTATGAACAGAGAAGCAAGGTGAATTGGATTCCTAATGCTGATAAAAATACAAAAGCTTTTCACATTTCTGTGTTGCATAGGAAGGAAAAAAATCAAATTCAATCTCTAAAAATGGTTGATGGGAAGTGGGTTACTGATGCTAATGACATTATAACCTACCTGGTACGTCACTTCACCAACCTCTTCAGAAGAGACAGCGAGGAGGATATGCACCAAATTATGTTCCAAGCTCCAACAAAGATTGATAGCACCAGTAATAATAAAATCACTATGATTCCTAGCTCTGATGAAATCTGGACGACTGTCAAAAGAATGAAAAGCCTAAAGTCTCCAAGTCCTGATGGCATGCCGGCGCTCTTCTTAAAAAGATGCTGGGAGTTTGTTGGTGAAGATGTTATAAAGACAATTCAAGAAGTATTCATCACTGCTTCGTTGCCGCAAGGTATGAATCATACAAATCTGGTACTGATTCCCAAGGTAAAAAACCCAACTCTCCCTTCTGAATTTAGACCTCTAGCTCTCACTAATATCCTATACAAAGTGGTGACAAAACTTTTAGCACAAAGACTGAAAGGGCACCTAAATGACCTTGTGGATAAAGCACAATCAGCTTTTATCCCAGGGAGGTTAATAGTAGATAATATAGTAGCTGCTAAGGAAATTATACATTCTATGTCCAATGCTAGATCTGTGATAGGTGCATTTGCATTGAAGATTGATATAAGCAAGGCGTATGACAAGATAAGTTGGAGATTCCTTAGCCACTGCCTAGAACTTTTGGAATAGTTGGTAAAACTCATGAGCTAATTATGAAATGTGTTTCTACTGCCACTTTCTCTATTGTTGTGAATGGGCAGGCTGAAGGTTATTTTATAAGCGAGAGAGGTCTTCGCCAAGGCTGCCCTTTATCACCATATTTATTCATCTTATGTACTTAAGGTTTATCGTGGTTGATGAGGACTATGGAAAATAATGCTTTATACAATGGCTACAAAGTCTGTAGAAATGCTCCTGCTGTGTCACACTTATTGTTTGCAGATGACCTGTTTCTGTTCGGAAATCTGGATAATCAAATTATCCAAACCTTATTGAAGATACTCAATACTTACTCTGCTTGGTCAGGTCAAAGTGCTAATATGCAAAAATCTGCAGTTTTATTCAGTAAAGGAGTTAGTGACGATAGAAGAATGGAAGTGGCTAGCTGGCTTGGTGTTCAACAAATGGAAATCTCTGATAAGTATCTAGGTTATCGTTTACTTAAACCAGCTCATCTAAACTCCACTTATGACTTCTTGCAAGATAAACTCGATGGTAAGTTGGCTGGATGGATATCAATCATGCAGGTAGAACAGTGTTAATCAAGACAGAGCTTGGACTTATTGCACCATATTATATGGCTACTTAAATTATACCTAGGAAGATGTTGAACTCTTTAACCAGAACAATACGGAACTTTTGGTGGGGTCATGCTAGAGAAGAGAGAAAAATGCATTTTATCAATTGGAAACAAATGGAGCTTGAAAAGGAGCAGGGAGGTCTGGGAATCAGAGACATTCGGAACCTGAATAAGACAATGATTGCAAAGCTCATTTGGAAATTGCTTGATAAACCGGATAGTCTGTGCAGTAAACTTATGAGTGCAAAGTATTTGAAGCCTGAAAGCTTTTGGGATGTTAAGAAACCAGCTAATTGTTCATCAACATGGAGTGCTATGCTGAAGTGTAGAGAAGATATGAGAACTGGATGCTGTTGGTCAGTTGTTAATGGTGATAATATTCACATTTGGGCTGATCCTTGGATCCCAAATTTGAATTCAAAGCATCCAGAGCCAAATGAGTACAGTGTGGTATCCAATGTAAGCAGAGTGAAGGATCTAATAAACCAGGATGAAAGAAGATGGGATGAAGGCAAGTTGCAGCAACTCTTCAACCAGTCTGAGATTGATGAAATCCTTGAGATCCACATTCCAGCAGAGAGGGATGAGCAGGCGAACGATAAACTGATCTGGATGCACCATCCCAATGGGACTTTTTCAGAAAAATCTTTTATGAAAATGCTATCTGACAGACAACCAACGACATCTTCCTGTACTGAATTTCCATGGAAGAAATTTTGGAGAGTGAAAAGCATGACTCCTAAGATCCAAATGTTTTTATGGAGGCTTCTTAAGAATGGATTGGCAGTGGCTAGTAGCATAATTAAACACATAAATGGTGTAAATGGTGAATGTCGTCAGTGCAATTTAGAGATCGAAACTACTGAGAACCTATTTCTTCAATGCCAGGAAACTCAGGCAGTGCTCTTTGCTTCTCCTCTAAATCTCAGAACTGGTGAACACCCTCAGACCTCAATTCAATACTATGTAAGGAAATGGCTGGAAGAAGGTGGCGAATATTCCACTCTAAAAATGGGAGCTTGCTTATTTTGGGCTATATGGAATATGAGAAACAACATCCTTTTCAACAATGGTAAGTTCTCTATTCAGAATATTTTTCGATAAGCCATGTATCACTTTAGCTTAAACCCTGTTGTTGGTGAGAATGAGATGATATCTACTGAAGCTGATATTTTGGAGTCTCAAAAGGAGGACTGGGAACCGCCTAAAAGGAATAGGATTAAAATTAATTTCGACGGTGCAGTAGGACCCAAAGGATTTGCTTGCAGTGCCATTGCAAGAGATGAAGTTGCTGTCTTCAAAGGTTGCCAGACTAAAGTGATTAATTTTGCTACTGCAATTGAAGCTGAAGCTTGTGGAGCATTACTGGCAGTGGAATTGGCTGTCAAAAAAGGTTTCAGAGATGTGGATATTGAAGGAGACTCTTTAATCACCATAAATACAATCAAGTACAGACATACCACTTATCCCTGGAGGACTCAAAATTATGTTCGAAGAATCAGGGAGCAGCTAAACAATATGAACTCGGTGGAGTTCCATTATATCAAAAAGGAGGCCAATAATGTGGCTCATTCCTTGGCAGCTTACGCAACCTCAACCCACTTGTATATCTCATCTTCTTGAGAGTGAGAGTCGTTCTTTTTGCTAGTTGTATTTCTTTTTGCTCTTTGAGTTTTTTTTCTCTGATATTCAAAAAAAAAAAAAAAAAAAAAAAAAACTCATGCTAAAGGTATCTTCCAGAGCCTTTTCAATTTCATTTCAAAATCCAATCTCACCATTATAACTTCACACCGTAAATTAACCCTTTAATCTCTGGAATTCTTGTTACTGAAGATCATTTTTGATCATTACACCTTTAATTGTATTTTGAAGGGACTATTTTGAGCTTAAACATTTTTGAGTTTTTAATCAATCGAAAATTTTAGGTTATTTGAAAGTTGGGGAAAGTGGATCTAACCACATATGCTTCATGTTTAAATTGTTGTAAGCAAGAATGATTTAATAAGATAGGAAGGAAGATATCAGTCAATGGGTTTTTGGGATTATCATCATCTCAAGAATATAAAGAAATAACAGCAAGTGTAGATGATTAAACCTAGGTGTTTGAGACTGAATGAGAATTTGGGGTCAGAGGAAAATGGTTGGATTTGAGGTTTCTTGTTCTAATCAACCAAAATCAGACACATACATAATGATCTCTTCTTATACGACTCCATTAACACATACAAGGGGGATCAAATTGATGACGATAAGGTTTTATTTAGGGGTATATTTCTAAAGGTCATTATATTTTTAATAAAATATAAAAAAAATTAAATAAAAATAAAGATAAGTCAAATGAAGACTTAAACAGTCAACGCCCATTCAGGTACCAAACCTTGATATTGTAAATGTTGGATACAAAAAAATGTGTTGGCATTTGCTGGGTACCAAACATTAAATAGCCCTTTTTTATAAATATGTTTGGCATTTTTAAAATTTTTAAATATGTTTGACCACTAAATCACTTTGTGTTTGTGGATTTTTGTTTTGTCTTAAGAGTCATTGAACACCATTATTGCTTGAATGTTAGCAACCTTCTTGGTCAATTTGTGAACATATGATGCACGATTCTTCATACTTAATTTATATATTTATGTATATATGTGCATTTTCTTCTTCGTCAATAATATCTTTTCATTTTCTTTTGGTAGTCATTGGTGTAAATCCTTTCGGAAATATTGATTTTTCCTTGTAAGAGTAAATCAAATCTTGTTGACACAACTTTGTATCTTAGCTAAGATGATCGCAATACTTGATCTTTAGATTACATATTGTGTATTGTTTGATTACCATGAGATAGTTCAAAAAAAAATTAGTAATTTTTTTTAGTAACACGATCTAATGAGAAACTCTTAATGATTGATTCTTAGCTCATTTCTCCTTGTGGAATTGTTAAAATCCAATATTAAAAAATCATTCTCTTTTAGATAAAGATCGCTTTTGTTGTTCTTTCGGGAATGGAATCAAATGGGGTAGAGTTCTTTTGAACTTGTGCTCAAACATAATATCTTTGTGTGGAGAACGAATGTGGAATTATAGGAGATACTTGTACATATACATCTCCTTGACGCAAACCGAGTTTCTTGGTGAAATCTAACTAAAAGCTTGTATGTGTTCTGTAGTCTTGAATATACTCTTTTGTTTGATTCATTACGATCCCTTTTTTTTCACCTTTCCCAATTTTGCTGACTAAAAGGGGGAGAATTATTATGTAGTATCTTATTACAACATATGGGTTTTTTGAGCATTATGTAAGGCGGGTGGATTATTATTTATAGGTTTTTCATATTTTGTAAAAGATGTAAGTATTGACTAAGTGGGAGAACATATCACCATAGTATTGCTTCAAAGTTACGGTGCAATTGAACTTTGAGGAAGGTATGAATACTATCAACCAATGAGTAGAGTGATTTTTTTATTCTAACAAAGCTCTTTTGAGTATTCTTATAAGTTGTTATCGCTACGGATCTTCAACAAGTACGGAATGCAAACATTCATAATTGAAGACGTTGAAGATTCAAGAGATCAAGAAGCATAATGGAATAAGAACATATGTAAAATGGTTTTGTCACTAAAATTGACAAAGAGGGAGATTGTTGGAAAAATTCTCGGTTGAACCCACTAGCATTGGTATGTCAAGTTAGTTGTCAAATTTAGATGACAAAACACATTCTTGATTTAGTCAGTAAAGTCAGTTTCAGACTAGACTAGGTTTAAAGAGTAGAGTATAAAATCAAAGATATCCTTGAAGAATGGAGATTGAAGACTGCTATACACGAAGACGTCTTGGAAATGCAAGTCGGATCCTACCCGATCAAGTATGTGCACGAAGTAAATCACAAAGATCAGAAACCAATAAGAAATCTTCTTGTCTTCAAAATATTTTAATGTTTTCAATGTAGCTGCATAAGTAAATTTGATTACACTTATAATCGATGACGCAAAGAACGGAGTCTGTTAACAATGGATAATCACAAGTCTATCGTCAGATCTAAAAATATATCTGAACTACCGTTAATCCTTGATACAGTTTGAGTGATCTTATGTCAGAAGAGAAGGCTCTCAAGAATAATCAGATATCTTTTTGATTATGCTACTGAAAGACTTATTACTGGCATGCGAATTCCATTTGATACTGAAGAAAAATAATAATTTGGAAACTCACTAAGCATGGTAACAAATTGTATGAAATATGTCTGGGGCATATTCAATTGAGCATATAGTATCTTGGCCTCTCTCATGACCAAATATATAAGTCAATTTTTCAGAAAACAATTTTGGTAAATAATTGATCCTTCTGGTGTCTACAATATATGATCAAACATTTATGATGTTCAAAAAGTGGATAAATCATACGTCACATTCAGTAAAGATTCATGATACATGCATATGGTGCACTCAATGTGCACGAGGCTGCCCCACAAATATATTAGAATTGATACCTTGGGACGGAATTAAAGCTAAGCAAATGACTTCTACTCCAAGAGCAAAAGGAATTCTACTTCAAGATACAAAAATCAAATGAAAGGAATTTTGGAGGCTCACCACTTGCCAAGAATTAAACATTTTTTCTGGAAATGCATGCACGGTTGACATTCTACCTACTAAATTGATAGGAGTTTATGGCTACATTAATCCATCGTTCCCACTACACAATCAATATAATGATGATAGCTGAGATATTTTTGTTAGCTTGTCCTTTCTCAAGAGTAGTTTATGTGGAGGTCCCAGGTTAAAGCAGAATTCTTCGAAGTGCGTATTTTTCAAAATCTTTGGTGATTGGATGATTCAAGATAAGATTTTACAACATAAGGGAAAGTAAATCAATATGACTCTTGTTATTATGTGGAATATTTTGAAAACAGGTATATGAAGTGCTTTTCAAGAATACTTCTCATAATTCGAAAAAACTGCAATTAGAGCGGTAAACTTTGCTTTATACCTTGAACATGCTTTTACTAAAATCAGTTGCAAGCAGTATAAGTAAATATAGATGAGTGTGGTAATCTAAAACCCACGCTGGAAACCAGCTCAATATCTTGTTCATTACAATTCACTGTGATGCTTTTTATGATCATAATAAACATTTTTGTTGTTGGAATTGGACTGATATTGGGAGATTTTGTAGGTTCTTGGAGAGGACGTAGTGCAAAAATAATGAAAAGAGTAAAAGGCCCGGAACAGGAAGAATGCCTAACATTTTTGTATGCAATAATGTTAAATCTTAAGATATGGACCCATGAGTATCCTGATACAATATTTAGATAAAACACAATTTTGAGATGAAACCCTTTTATTGTCCTAAATCTTTTATTGTACTATTATTACTGTGCATTATAGTTTTGGAGAGATGACGGAAAAATAATAACTTCTGTAATTTTTTTAAGAAAAAAAAATAGAAAAAATAAAAAACAAGAAAGCGGTTTTTCATAATAAGGCCGGAATATGCACCGAGTTTTAGAGCACAACCTAATACAAACTAATCGAGGAAAGTTTTCTAAAATAAGGAAACATCACTTTACTACAAAGTGACGCAGCTTTTTTACTACAGGTTTCTTTCCTATACGCAAGTAACGCGGCCATTGTACGCAACCATGAAAAAACGCATTGAAAACCGGCATGGCCTTAGCCCGTGACTCGTAAAAAAAGCTCGTTTCGAAAACTGAAAATCATTAAACTTTTCTCTGACTCGCTAAACCCCTTTGCTCATACACTCGCTTCGAGCACTTGGGAGATTCAAATTTTCATCCAAAAACAATTTATCAATCAACGCATGGAGATTTAAATCTGTAAGTTGAATTCTTCCTAATCATCAGTTTTTAGGGTTTCAGTTTCCATTAATTTTCTTTTCAGTAGTTTCTTGATTTCATCAGAGCTAGCTAGGGTTTTTCCTTCGCTTGTAAACCCTAATTCTGTGAAAAATGTTCGGAACAAGCTTCTCAATGACTTCATCACAAACTCAATCTTCCCCATTTTCATCATCTACTTCACCATCTCCGTTTTCATTCGGAACCGCCACTGCCTCCTCCTCACCATTTTCAACTACACCTTCCACTGGATTATCCTTTGGAACTACAACATTTGGTTCATCTACCCCTTCAACAAATCTATTCTCAGGAGGAGGAGGAGGATTTCAACAGCCTTCTACAACATCAAACAATTTATTTGGTTCTTCTACTGCCACTACTACAAACCCTAGCTTTGGGAATACCACCACTTCATCTTTCTCCTCTCCTACACCTGCATTTGGGTTTCCAACAGCAACAACAGCAGCACCCGCAAGCGGTGGTTCGTCATTGTTTGGTTCAACAGCACCCGCAAGCGGTGGTTCTTCATTGTTTGGTTCAACAGCACCTGCAAGCGGTGGTTCTTCATTGTTTGGTTCAACAGCACCTGCAAGCGGTGGTTCTTCATTGTTTGGTTCAACAGCGCCTGCAAGCGGTGGTTCTTCGTTGTTTGGTTCAACAGCATCCGCAGGTGGTGGTTCTTCATTGTTTGGTTCGACATCTGCATCACCTGCTGTGTCAAATGCAGCACCAGCTTTCTCTATGCCCTCGTTTGGAGCTCCATCGACAGCAGCGGCTGTGACTAATGCTGCACCAGCTTTCTCAATGCCCTCGTTCCGAGCTCCCACTGCTGCTGCTGCTTCAACTACTGTTGCTGCTTCTCCAGGTTTCTCGACTTCAAATTTGTTCGGAACACCTTCATCTGTTACTTCGACGCCAGCTTCAGCTTCTACTACTACTGCTGCTGCTCCTTTTTCGAGCATGTTTCCTTCAACTGCAGCTTCTTCTTCTTCTTCTTCACCCTTTAGCGCAACAACAGCCTCAGCATTTTCATTTGGAACTGGTTCAGCTTTGGCAAATACCACTGCTAGCTTTACGCAGGCGACTGCGCCGGCGGCGCCTGCTGCAACCTCTTCGTCAACAACCTCGTCAGCTTTTTCCTTTGGAACTCCAACCTCTTCCCCATTTGGATTTAACCCAGCATCTGCTGCAACTACTACTGCAGCATCAACTGGCTCACTCTCTAGCCCTGCACCCGCTAAGCCTTCGTTTTCAGGTTTTGGAGGAGCTACTGGGTTTTCATCAACCACCACCACCACGGGTCCAGTCTTGTCAGCAAGTACAGCATCTGCAACCCCTGCTACTACTGCAAGTGCAGTATCGACTGGCCTCCTCTCTAGCCCTGCACCTGCAAAGCCAATGTTCTCGGGTTTTGGAGGGGCTACTGGTCTCACATCAACAGTCACCACCACAACACCTACTTCCCCTGCTACTGGTCTCTTTGCTTCGCAAGCTGCTACCGCTGCTGCTTCTACACCATCTATTTCGACTCCTGCAGTCGGTACTTCTTTGGCAACAAGCACTCCAGCTTCAGAAGCTAAGACAACTACTACATCTGCTGCCACAACTAGTCCTTTTCCAAGTTTCTCTTTGTCAACTAAAACTTCAGCTCCAACATCATCATCACCAGCTCCTGCATTGTTTGGTAAGTTGGAAAGTGCACATACTTACAGATTCCTTCAGTTTCAGTTATGAGTTAAATAATGAGTGCCATAAATATGGTATTTATTGGTATCTACAGATTATTACATAATGTTTATTTTCTTACAATTGGTTGACGTGCAATTACCGATGATTATGTTTATCTTAAAAACTGAAGTACAAAGTTAGATCAGAAATCTCCTTCTTTTGAACATTATATGATCTCCATGACAAGTACTGTACCTTTCTCAACATAGCTTCCTAAAGCAATTTTTTTTGTCTGAGATTCCCACAAGAATAGACTTAAAGGGAGGGAGTACATTGATTAAAAAATACTGCATTTATCTCATTTACTAATTTGAAATATAAAAATCTCTGTGCAATTTTGGGCACCGTATTGGTTAGTTATACTTCATGGTAACCTATAAGAAGTTATTTTGAGCAACCTCTAGGCCACACCGTGGGTTCTCCTTATTGGAGTAGTGGGTGATGGGTGCCAAGATGACAAGACCTTTCTTGGTAGATACCCAAGACTGTTTGCTGTGACTAAGCTTTCTTAACTAACTTAATTTCTTATAACTGTTCTAACATCGTCCTCAGACTGGCTGAGCCTAGCCAAATGGTGAATGCATTCTCATTCTTTGAAGTTCTTATGTTATCATGCTTTTTTCTTTGGAGTTCTTATGTGATCATGCTTTTTTCTTTTTATAGGTAATTCTACTTCAGCTTCTGAAAGTGCACCAGCTGACAGTGCAGCAAAAACTAGTTTCACAGCTTCCACTGCTAGTGCAACTCAGCCATCAACTTCACTAGCTATAGCTACCAGTAGCGGGTTGGTATTCTTTGTCTCAACAACCTATAAGCCCATTTCCTTTTTGTCTAAAGGCTGTAACTGCTCTTCAAGATTTCAAAGATTTGAGTTGTCAATAGTGTCTTCGAAACTCCAGAAGATCTTTTTATATTGTGCATATAATAAGATTGATTTTGAAAAAAAAATTAGTTGGATATTTGAGCATAGGGTAAGCTTTACACACTCACTTGTTGATATTGGGTATTTTTGTTTTCAGAACATCATCATCAACTCTCACTTCAACTGTATCTACTGGACCTAAACTACCATCTCAGATCACAGGGAAAACTGTTGAAGAGGTAGGCTATCTGTTCAGAGGACATACAGATGACTTTGTTACCATACTTAGTAAAAGAGATTACCGTTGCCAACTTTAATGGTTAAATGCTACAGAATCATGTTCTGTTGGAGACTTGTTGTTGTCTATAATAAATCCCAACAGCAATTACAGTACACACTAGGGACTTCTGTTTTCAGGGGATCTAGTTTTAAGGTTTCTTTCATATCTTGACATGTGGGCTATTATTAGACTTAGCTTTTTTCTTTCCTCTTTTACTAAGCTTTATCGTTTGTTTTCTTCTGGTCCCTTTCAATTTTGTCGAATTCGCTAATCAAGGTCTTGCATTTGGAACCACAGATAATTAAAGAGTTGAATTCTGAGCTCCAGGAGCGGACTGGAAAATTTAGAAAGCAGGCTCTAGCTATTGCTGATTGGGATAAGAGAGTTCTGCAGAACCGCGACGTTTTACTTAGGCTCGAGGTAATTAGGCAGTGGGCACGTGTCAAGATATATTTTGATTGCTTAAATTACTTTACTAGGATTACTTTATTACTTCTAATTGTCTTAAACCAAGTTATTTCTGGATTTGACTTTGTATCATCATTTTGTTTAAAACACTGTTGTTATTTACTTATATCAGACTGAAGTGGCGAAAGTAGTCGAATCACAGGCGAACTTGGAGAGACAGCTGGAGCTAGTTGAAACTCATCAACAAGAGGTTTGTTAGGCTGTAAAAATTGTGTTGGTTAAACATTCTGTTTGCTGTTGTTTTATTCATAACAATATCTATTGCTCTACAGTATGTTTGATTATCGTTCTGGCTTCAAATTGGATTTGTTTGAATAATGTCCAGTAGTTTGCTGACATCTTATATTCAAGCTGAAGTATGAACCTGATATTTGGAGTAATTAAAAGAGTGAATATATGGAAGTACCTTACAACCATGGTAGTGCTTAGGATGTGGGAAGATAGACTATGTATAGATAGTCTAAGTACCTCTTGACGTCATCCTACTACAATAAATTTCTTAGAAGTATATTCCCTGCCTTGTTCAGAAAAAATAAAAGAAGAAGCTATTTATGAGCTTTGATCTCAAAAGATTATGGTTTCATACTAGTTCCTAATGTTTTTCATAGAAGAGAAGGTCCGGTTTAGTTATTAGCATTTTAAGAATGCAGATAGTGAATCCTTGGGGTCCGTTTTAATTATGTGTGTCTCTATATTCAAATAACTAGACTCACCTCTTAGAATGATATTCCGAGTAGTTGTTCCTAGCATAATCCAGACAACTTTTAGGTTATTTTTACTGTTTAGCGTTCAGCCAATGAAGCAAAGCTTCTCGTTGCTGTTATCTTTTCCAAATACAAGGTTAGGATGCTGATTTTTGTAGTTTGCACATTCTTGCCACAGTCCTCTCAACACCTGTTACAGTAATGCAACCTTCTATTGAATCACATCCGGGTTGTAGTTTTTTCGTTGGATTTGGATGTTTGCCTGTTGCAGCAGTGAGTTGAGTTTAGGCAAGGCAGTTTGGACCAATTTGGTGGGAGGTGCTGCTAATATAGAAACAGAATTGCTGCTTTCGTTTTCTTGCATGCCTCTCATACTATACCTACTAACGGTGTTTGAATCTCATTATGAAATACCATCTTTTATAGATGCTTGCTTTCTGAATCTGTTATTCAATGATAAGGATCTCGTTATAGAAAGAATATGTTCATCTTGTCTGTTTGAGGATTTTAGGTTGCTCAATAAATATGTTTCTACTGATGAATGTATTCTAGTGACATTTGGGGGTACTGGTTAGTTGCATCTTTACGCGGCTTGATAATGACAGTGAAAATCCTAGTTTTGGTACTCTCTTTTCCACTGAGGATGATGCCGCTATGTCATAATTCATGATTATTGTGTGAATGAGGTTTTTTCCTAAGAGAGGTTGATAACCCGAGTCTTTGCTCTTCAAGTGTATAACAGTAACATGCGATTTATTCATAGTTTCTTGAGATTAATTTTTTTTTTCTTCGAATTCTCCAGAAAAGTAAGCGTGTCTATCCAACTTTTCCTCCCTCATGTGACAATGCATTTTTACTTGCTAGGTTGACAAGGCTTTGCTAAGTGTAGAAGAAGAGGCTGAGCGTATAAACAAGGATGAGCGTGCGTTAATTCTGGAGGATGATGCTGCATCAACAAGAGATGCCATGTGAGTACAAACTTATAAAGTTCTATTTCAAATTTCGCATCAGAGATCTTAGTTGGTTGACACTTGTTATAGGCGCCAACTGTTTTCATGTCTTTTAATACATATTCGTGGTGTTTTACTTTGTTTAGTTCATTGTAGTCCAAACTTTCTTGATAGTGGTACTGTGCCAGTTAGGGATAATGTTTTAAACTTCAAAGTGTGGGTGGACCTATATTGATTTGATTGTTTGAGTCGGGTGTTTCTTCTAAGGGCAGAAGAGCTATGCAACTCGGATGTGAAATAAATCTGGTTACACTGGTTTCGACCTTGATCCCTAATGGCCTTACTTTATTTGACATTGTCTTACTCAGACTGGTCCACCCATGTTTGTAGTCGTCTAATCATATCCAAGTTAAATCTCGCATTTGGTTGCTTGTGGGCTTGTGGTTCAGAGTTTAAACATCTTACCTTACATGAACTTACATGGTAGATGCGGGCAAGCCTCAGAATTGTTTTTAGAGGGGTCAGTCAATAGTTTCTTTAAGATGGTCCCAGTATTGGTATATAGAACATATAATGATGACTTCCTTGGTTTACGTAGGTAACGATATTAACTGCCTTTTCGTTAAAATCGTCACAGTATTATTTAGATTTTCACAAAGTTATTTTTTTTTTGAGAGCGTTGTATCTGCAAACCGTCCTATGACCACTAAATTGCATACATGTTACATCTGGCTTCTAATCTATGTTGCAATTTCAGGTACGAGCAGGCTGAATATGTTGAGAGGGAAATGGAGCAAATGACAGAACATATAAAATCAGTTATTCAGACCTTAAATGCTAGTCAGGTAAGGAAAAAATTGCTCATATGAACCCTTCTTAGGAGCTGTTTAAGTACAAGATACTTACATTCTCTTCAATTAGGGAGGGGACCTCGATGCAGCCGATGGGATGAATCCGTTAGATTTTGTTGTTCGCATTCTAAACAATCAGCTCAGTTCACTAATGTGGATTGATGAAAAGGTTAGTACATATAATCTTCATTCTCTCTGTTTTAGTCCTGCTATTGTAATTACCCAATGTTCATATTCTCTCTTCCCTCTCATTTTAGTGACCATCAAATAAACACACACCATAAATTAAAAGTCTATTTAATCTCTTTATTATTTAATGTCTAGCCATACTCCCCCGTGTAGTATAAGTAAAAACTTTATTGGGTGATTTGGCTCAGATTCGCCTGTAATATTCAGGCGAATTACTGCTCGGTGAAAACAACCTGCTGAAAGATAGTGCAATTGATCATTGTGCTCATGCTTTGTTGTCCTAGGAACTTATTCCAAAAGGTTATGTAGCATTTATTAGATATTGTAGAATCCATTATCAGACTATTTAGGCAAAGATACTATTCTAAGAGGTCTAACTAGTTACAAATGGTTTACATGGTTCGGCTATTAAAGCTTCTATTTCATAGTCGAGCTCCAGTAATCTTATTAATGGTGGTTTTCCATACAAGAAACTGTCTGTCTACAAGATATGTGCTGTGACCATGGATGTAGGCGTTAATGACCAAACCATGTAAATGGTGTATCTTACTGGCTGTATCTCTTAGATTGGCATTCTTGTATAAATGTCTTTTATTGCACTCTTGTATCTTTCAGAAATCAGTTTACTTCATGATATCCGCACAAACAACTTTTATTTTACTTTCACACTACTCATTGTGGATAATATCCCCTAAAAGAATGGTGATGATATATTCCCAACGGTAATCATCCCATTTAAACCTGATCCATTTTTCTACGGTATTATTTGGTAATGAGGATTTAAGTGTATACCTTATTTTTCTTCCATGGATAGAGCTCTAATATACTGAAACTCTTGTCAGGCTGGGGAGTTCTCTTCTTGTATTCAAAAGCTCGCAGACCAGGAATCTCCTGTAAACCGGAACCCAGTCGGGTCAAGGTACTGGATGGGTTGATCCAAATCTAGAAGAACACTTTTCTCGTCAGCTGCATTTTGTACTGCTTAGCTGATGTGGCGAGGAAATATGTTTTGTAAATCTTCTTACATCTTTTGATGAATAGGCAGTTATTATATTTACGGTTTAGCACCATTTTACGGTGTGGACTGTGTAATACCAAATGGATTTGTATTAACTCTCTGTACAATTAGTCCAGCTGATTTATTTTTCAGTTTATCTTTCAACGTCATTGTAAAAAACTCAAAAATACAACTGGGGTAATTGACACCACCAGCACTTGACTTGCTTACAATTTTATTTTATTTTGTATTCAAAGGTGATTTACCTGACTTGTCAAGAGACTCGAATTGGTTTCATCGAATCTTCGAACATTTCATGGTGTTGAGTTTAAGAGGGATAAGGACCTTAGGATTTGCTCAAATGTTCAAAGAGGCATTTCAAAAGCATTTTGATGTGATTGGACATGAAGAGTGAAAACCGAGTATAAGATAGTTTTGCAAAGAACGATCTTGAACACGTATACTAAAATCTCAGCTTTTAGCAAGCATCTTGAACACATGTACGGTCGTCGGTCTTGAACACAGTCTTATTATATTAAAATTAAGCGCAACAGCTGCAAAATTTAGGTGCTGTGACGTAAATTAGCAATGCATTACATCGTCCACCACATAACATGAATAGCGCATTTTGAAGGATGGTGAATAGGCCTGTCAGCTTAGGGAAATTTAAGTAATCATAATTGGCCTGAAAGTAATCTAGCAAGCTCATATGACAAAGAGCCCATAACTTCTTCTGCTTGTTTCGACTAAAGTTTGTAGGACTCTGTCAGTTTCCTGTGTACGCTTTAAGAAAGTTTACAGGCAACCAATGCTGTAAATGAAGATACAAAATATTTACAATTCTTAAAAGGTTTTCTCTGACTGAACACAGCAAGATATTGTGGGAAATAGCCTACTGTCAAGAGGAAACGAGACAGATACAAAAGAATCTAAAACTGTGTAAACCTATCCTGATACAGATAATGTGATGGTAAGAAATGATTGTGATGTTTTAACCTTGGCAACAAATAACACAGACAAAGAGTTATCATTCCCCATTCTCTTGTAGGCAATTCATGGTCAAAATGAATTCTATCTCATATAGGTGTCGCAAGATTCTTCTGAGACAGTACTATCCAGCATAAGCTGCACTAATTGGAACAGTTGGCAATATAATTTCGACTTCTGACGAGGTATTGAGACACAAGCGTGAACACGACATAAAAGTATGCCTTTCAGACGCCACGACAGAAACCAAGAAAGCTAATACACTAACATGAAAGGGTTAAATAATTACACAGACAATTCTCTCAATGGGTGTTGCCTCTCATTATATTCAAATTACTAAAGTGTGTCAATGCTCCGAATTCTAGTCAAAGCAAGAAAACTACAAGGATGACAAAGATGATGCACGCATCCATGAGTATGATGGATGATGATGAACAGAATGCACAGTTAACAAAGCAACACAAATTAACCCAAATAAGAAATCATAAAACAATTCCATAAAGTTGGATCGATGATATAAAGACAGAGTAACAGTAGTCAACATATATTACTTACTAAAACAGTGTGATTAGCATTTAGGTTCACTGAAAGATTACTTGCTATCCTATTACAAAAAGAAACTCAACGAAGATTAACAGTCATAAGTTGGAATCTAGGGATCACATCCTAGATTAACCAATTCCATTATATGCGTATCTTCTTCCCCTAATTCTTTCACAGAAACTAAGGTGTTCTTGTGCGGCAATACTCGATGAACCAATTCCTTAAAATCCACAAGCCTTTTCGAGGTTGAAGCTCTTGTGTCACAAATGTTAAGGCAGTTGTCAGTGTAAGTTAAAACTCCGCCACTCCTCGTAACGGCTAATAATTGGCTTTTCTCAACCCTAAACTCTTTACTCCAACCCAATGACGGATGTTCCTTCCCTTTTCTCTTTTTGTTTTTCTTTGAAGCACTTCCCTTCCCTTGTTTCTTGTCTTGATTATCATTCTTCTTTTTCAACAGCCATATATAAAAAAATTCAGCTTCTCCGACAAACTACATATGTAGCAAAAAACAAAACCCCGTCCAAAACCCCTAATTCATGAAAACCCCAATGAGTGTCTCGTGGCAAAGGAGGTGGTGATTTTTTTTCAGAAAACGTCTCCTCGGCCAAATCGAAGGCTGTTATCATTCCTAATTCAATATCCTTCCAATAAAGAGCTCCATTGGCAAAGACACCTAGTTCCCAGTCGTATGTGCTTTCTCCAATTTTTAACTTTCCAAGGTTCCTCCATCCTTTTCCACTGCCTAGAGTATATACAAAAACTTCTTCAAACTCGGTCGACATTATTGCTACAACCTTGTACTCATTGGTTGAAGCAACATAACCGAATCCGCACGTCCAATAAGCATCATCAGCATATTTGTCAATTTCTGGAAGCCTAACATACTCTCTGGTGATCGGGTTACAAATGAAAGTTCTTACAGTTAAATATGGGGGTCTAGCAAGACAGACTAATCCATTGCAGGAACCAACAAACTTAACACTATGCCATGGAGGGGGCAAATTCATTTTTCTAATTCTCTCGATTGGTTCTGACTTCTGACTCACCATGATTCTCATTGTATTCTAAAAAGTGAAATTTCATAAACCCAGTTAAAGCAATAAAACTCAACATACCAGCAGAATCAGCATTAGATGGATGATTCAGATGTTGTAGATGCATCTTTGAGAATGATGGATGATGAGAAATGAGATTATACCAATTTTTGGATACTGATTTACATTCAAGTACCAATTCAGTTGGTAATCGAGTAAGAATGTCTAATGTGATATCTGCAGGTAGACTTTTGAAATACGTCATTGATGACGAAATTTATTAGGGTTTGAGAAAGTTCAGTGATGGAGAAAGGGGTTTTTGTTGTGTTCGTCGAAAGAGTAAAGTAGAAAAATGGTAGGGATTTTGTGATAGAGGAGGGGAGAAGAAGAAGGTGGGGAAGGTGTGGTTGTTCGTGGTGATGGCTGTGCTGGTGAGTGAGTGGAGAAGAGAAGACTGTGTGTCTGGACTGGTAGCTGGGGTTAGGAAATTAGGGCTCAGGTTTATATATTGTGGGTCACGATGAAAATTTATGACCACTCGGCCACATAATCATGGATGGGACTTGGGCCATGGAGCAATTTTTTTGCAATAATTCTTGATCTACCGGGGATAAAATCCGCGACAATGGCAGATTTAGACACCCGTACATATTTTGGTTTACGGTCATAATGCCGGTTGGACCTGCCATCTTTGGAGAACTTGAGCAATTTTAAGTGGCAGGATGATAATCGAGCACAAAGTCATTTTAGTACGCAAAACTTTTTCAAAAGTTGAAGGATTCCATCAAGTGTTTACAGAAAGCACAATGTCATTTTAGTACTAGACAAAGACAATAGATTGCTCCAAATGAAAACACAAAATGTTCACAGTGCTTGAAGCATTTTCACTCTGTAATCCATGATTTAAAACTGAATACATATCATAATTTCCTGCAGCAAGTGCCTACTTTCAAAGAGGAAACGGGAAAAATACAAAAGAATCTAAATTTGGGTAAATCATTCCTGGTACACATAATGTTGTCAGTAAGTGATGTTTTAACCTTTGCAACCAATAACATTGACAAAGAGTTATAATGTTCTTACTGGCAGAATCCGGTGAAAAAACGTTCAATACCAGAAAAATCAGCTACTATTCTTACATCTCGAAACATGCTTTTTGGATTGTTTGGATTGCTTTTTAGCGTTTGTCTGCGAAGTTAGAATTGAATAAGATAAACGTAATGAACACTGTTATTGCAAGGAAACTAACATGTAAAATTCAAGAATGCTTTTAATTAGTCCTGAGCAGTGCGCTGATGACTTCAAAGATAACCATATACAGAATAAACTGAAAAGGAACTCCACTGGAAGATGTTCTTTAACCCTTAAGTTTCGCTGCTGATTTCTTCCTTTATTTTCTAATGCATCCGTCCTTCGGTCATGTTTTGTTTATTTATCAGTCGTTTTAATAGTTCTGCTCATAGGCACCTACTTTGGTGGCGTCTATACTAAAGAAAACCCTCCTAACATATCTGATGATTAAATGTAATCTCTACTTGGTAATTTTGGTAGTCCAAAAGAAAATGGAGTTAAGGACACTCGATGAACACTAACATCATTCGTATTCTCATTAAGCACCATTTGTATATTCCCCCTAAAATGTACTATGTCTAATGGAAGATTGAAAAAGAGTCTTGGTGAATATAGTAGCTATACATTACAACAGGATGTTAAGACTCGATACTTCAAATACCAAAAGTGCAGATTAGCGAATTTAAGATTATCCTGAACACCTCATTTACAAACTACAACATGCTTTGTATGAACATTTTAAGGAACTACATTTTAGAAAATGAAAATGTTTCAATACTAGAAACATTTTCTCTGTAATATGACTGAACATGATACAAATACTGTGGGATGTCCCTTAGTGAGTGCCTATTAGGAAACAAGAAAATTGCAAACGAATCTATAATTTTGTATATCTGTCCTAATTCACATAAGTATGTAATGGTAAGAAATGATTGTGATGGTTTAATCATAGCCATAAATGACACTGACAAAGAGTTACCTTTCCCCATTTTGTTGTAGGCAATTCATAATCAAGATGAATAGTGATGGTTTTATCCAACATAAGCCACACTGATTGGAACAGTTGGCAATATATTGCCAACTTCTGGCGAGGTACCGAGATACAAGTGTGCACAGGACATAAAAGTATGCCTTTCAGACGCCATTACAGAAACCAATATAGCTCATACACTTGCAAGGAGGGGTTAAATTAATAATTGCACAGACCATTCTGTCAATGGGTGTTTCCTCTCATTATATTCAAATTAGTGAAATGTTTCATGCTCCCAATTCTAGTCAAAGTAAGAAAACCTAAATTGCCAGAATAAGCTCTACAAGGATGATAAAGATGATGCAAGTGCATCCGAGAGTATGATGGATGAGGATATAAAGACAGAATGACAGTCGTCCACATATATTACCCACTTAGACAATGTCAATAGCATTTAGGTTTGTTGGGACTGTAACAACAAAACACTGAAAGTAATGATGTTAAGAAATAAATTTCTGAAACTTTAAAA